>CATIWR010659572.1:0-35843 GCA_949677035.1 Omphalea diandra | reverse complement strand
AACTCACGATTTTTCTCTTAATTCTGACCCTAATTATCAGATATAAACTTATTATAATAATATAAAATCATGGTGCTTCATTTTCATTGGTTGGAAGTTCACTTTTTCTCTTTTAGTCCCTCTTCTTCACTCTTGAAGCACCTCCATCCATCTCTCAATCCCTATATGCTCCTTATACTCTTAAATAAGTTTTATAACACCATTATTTATGATACTATAACATGTACATAACATAAGATAATTTGCCATGCAATTATACAAACACTACATATATGTTCAAGTGTTTCAAATATAATGGTGCAAGTGTCATTGTCATGCTTCTACAAATCACATGACTAAATGATCATTTATCTAATGCATATGTTCATGTAGGATTTCATATCATTTATGCAATGAATATGTTCATGTGATAATGCCAATGAATGTGGATAGGGATGTACAGGTCATGTCCTTACCGATGAACAATAAGTGCAATCGGTGATTCATTTGTTGTCATAAAGTTGGGAGCATATGAGGATGCACCTAGCCCACAATGAAAGAATCAAAACCCTAGAAGATGCTACACACCACTTAGAGTTAGAGAAAGATCGCCTTAATGCAACAAGTCAAGTGTTAATGTGTACATGACTAGCTCAAGCTCACACAGTAGGAAGGGTGCAAACATAAGCATGATAGGTCCATGCAACATGGTAAAGGGGAAACTTAGGTTAAAAAAAAAAAAAGCAAAAATTCAACCAACCAGTAGAAGGCAATAGCGCCATTAAGAAGAAGAAAAATGTGTCCAAGGTTAAATGCTACAACTGTGACATGAAGGGGCATTTTGCGTATGATTGCAAGGAGCCTAAAAAGTTATATGACCTTCATGCACTTCAAAGTATTATAAATGTTTCGAGTTCTGTATTCCAAACTGAATCTTATCCTTTGTGGACTATAAGCTCGGCCACTATGAGCCATATAACATGAGAATTCCTTCATGGACTTTAAACAAATTTCAAGCAGATCTAGGTGGATTTATATAGGAAAAAACTCTAGACTAGAGGTGAAAGGAATTGGCTTATGCAAGTTAGTCATGCGTGGTGCCCAAATCTTATTCCTATATAATGTTTTATTTGTATCAGAGATTCATTGAAATTTAGTTTCTATATTAGATTTAATAAAAAATGACTTTGAAGTACACTTTCACAAACATGGTGTGGATTTGTTTTAGGACAAGAATATTTTGGTTCTAGTTCATTTCAGGATGGTTTTTTTATTCTTGATGTGAAACATATTAATCCAATAATGTATGTTTTTCCTATTTTACATCTTTTACTATTTATGAAAATGATGTGAATGTATGACATGCTAGACTTGGTCATATTAGCCAATAATGAATGAATCGATTGCCAAAGAGATATTAGGTAATATAGAAAGGGTTGATTTTGTCAACCTGTGAGCATTGCCTACCTGGAAAAATAATGAGAAAACCATTTAAAAAAGGAACTAAGGATGAATCACTATTATAATTAATTCATTTTGACATTTGTGGTCCAATGAATATTAGAGTTAAACACGAGATGCTTTATTTTATCACAAATGACTATAGTTGATACGGTTATGTCTATTTGATCTCTCATAAATCACAAGCATTAGAGTGCTTCATAAAGTACATAAATTTGGTTATCGACGACGTGAATATCTGTTTGATGAGTTCAAGCAGTTATGTGATAAAAAGGGTATAGAACATCAATTGTATATCCTATATACTCCATAACAAAATGGTGTTGTAGAAAGAAGAAATAGGACCCTACTTGAAATGGTTAGGTCAATGATGGTTAAGCTTCAATTGTCTATCACCTATTAGGCTAAAGCATTATTAACAACCACATTTATACTTAATCGTATGCCCATGAAATCGATTGCCACTACTACATATGAGTTATCTTAAGACCTTAGGGATGTGTTATCTATGTACATGACACCTCTCATAGATATGACCACATTATTGAGTTTGAATCATGAGATGTCACATTCTTAGAGAATGAATTTTCGAGACAAGGCCAAATAAGTGAAAACCTACATTTGTATGAAACTTGTGACTAGATTGATTTTGTTGTTCAAGAGTTGAACCCATTTTCTTCAAGTGTGAGTGATATGAGGAGCAATAAATTAGTTTCAATAGAAACTCAATCACAATGTGAATTGGATCTAACTATAATTGTTAATCTGAATGGGACTAACAATGAAATTATGGAATCTCAAATCGTACGAATGAGTCGTAAGCTGATTCCACATCATCATTTTAAGATTGAAGGGGAAGCATTTATCGTTACTCCACAAGATGAAGAAGAGCCAAAGAATGTGAATAAGGTTTTCAAAAGCCCTACTAAGGATAAATGGATTACAACAATGGAAGAAGAAATGAAGTCCATGAAAATAAATTAGTTGTGGAAATTAGTTGACCCACTAAAAGGACGCAAATCTATTGAAAACAAATGGGTTCTAAAGATTAAGCAAAAGGCAGACGATTCTATCGAAAGATAAAAAGCCCATTTTATTACAAAGAGATATACATAGCAGGTATAAATTGATTATGAGGAAATATTTTCTCCTATTGTAAGGTTACTTCAATACGCTTAATCTTGACTATCATAGCAAACATAGACCTAGAATTGTATCAAATGGATGTAAAGATTACTTTTCTCAGTGTAGAACTAGACGAAGAGAACTACATGGAACAATCAGTAAATTTCATAGTCAAAGGCCAAGAACATAAAGTTTGTAGACTTTAAAAGTCAATTTATAACCTTAAGCAGTCTTTAAGATAATGTCACATTCGATTTCATAATACAGTAATGTCTTATGATTTTGAAATGATTAAGGAAAACTATTTTTGTATATATATAAAAAGGTCCAAAGAGAAGTTTGTGATTATGCCATTATATGTGGATGACATTTTGATAGCCGAAAATGATGTGAAGTATATTAAAGGAATAAAAGGATGATTGTCGTCCAATTTTCAAATGAAAGATATAGGTGAAACAATGTATATTCTTTATCTTTTTCACAAGAGTACTATATCAAAAAAATCCTTGAGCTATTCAATATGTAAGATTACAAGCCTATAGGTACACTTATTAGAAAAGGTGAAGTCCTTAGTCAAAGGATGGGTCCTAAAACATCCGAGGAAAGAGAGAAAATGAGTAAATTTTTGTACTTAAGTGCGGTTGAAAGTCTCACGTATGCTCTGGTGTATACTAGACCTGATATTTGCTAAGTTGATGATTTGGCATGCAGACATCAATCCAACCTTGGATAAGCACATTGGAAAGCAATAAAGAGGATATTAAGGTACCTAAGGGGTACAACTAATTATTCATTGTGTTATTGAGGCAAAAATTTGCATTTGAAAGACTATATTGATGCTAATTGGGGATGAGAATTAGATGAAAGAAAATCTAGCTCTAAATTTGCTTTCTTACTTAATAATGACGATATATCTTATAGTACTAAGAAGCAATCGTGTATAGCCCTGTCAATAATGAACGTTGAATTTATGGTGTCTTCAACTGTCTTGTCAGAAGCAGTTTGATTAAGAAGATTTTTGGAACATTTGACAAAAAAGAAAAATGCTATAAAGCTAGTTCTCATTAATTATGCTAGTCAAGTGGCTATAACATATAGAAAAGACCCAAAGTTACATGCAAAAACTAAACACATTGATATCAAATACAACTTTGTGAAAGACATGGTAGCATGCAAAAAAGTGAACATGAAGTACAACTTCACACAACAAATGATTGCAGGTCCCTTTACAAAGCCCATTCCTAAAGATGCATACTTTAGGCATGTTAAGTCATTGGGTCTACGTAGGTGTTGAATGTACTTGTAAAATAGATTTTCCAAAGATGTTCACATGTGTATTTTCTTTAAGATATCAATAAATTTTTTCTAAATTTATATATATATATATATATGTGTGTGTGTGTGTGTGTGTTATGTAATGCGCATGAGTACATATTTGTTATGGGAAGTATGTCACACAAATATGAGATTGGTCTTCTCGCACAAACAATCATCTTTGTTGCTAAGTGTAAACAATGATGAGACAAATTTCAGTTATATTATCTAAGTAATAATAGAGAGCAAAATACTTAAATTCAAAATAAAGGAAAATGTTGATAAGTTGTATCAACTGAAGGTGGTTATTGTAAAATATCATTTAATATGTGAAATACCAAATTTGAGTTCTGATGGATACATTACAAGAAGTGTGTTGGAGAACTCATAATTAGATATCATGTGTGACTAATTATAATTTGTATGGTATTTATAATTTGTAAAACATATGCTCCATGAGAAAGGAGATAATAACGTAATATGTGATTCACACCACATATGCATAAATCGGCCAATTGAAAAATAAAATTAATAATTGAATAATGATTTTATTAAGCGTGAAGTCCTCGAGTTTATAAGTAATCTTGCATTGTTATCCTTATGACTCTGGTATGTTCTCATAATTTTTATTTAACGTTTGTTATATTAGAATGCTACCAGAAAATCATGATTTTATTTGATTTAATGGGGTATCTATAAAAAAGCGAATTAAATAAGAATTGTGGAGTTCGAAAAAGCGAATTAAATAAGAATTGTGGAGTTCGAAAAAAAGGCATATCATTTTATAATATCACATTGACATGTATTTATTATTAGACCGGTCATGTTTTATCTTAGTGATATAACATAAAAATAAATACATATAGATTTAATATGAGATGAGAACTCATAATGAGAATGTGATAAAATGATTTAGAATACAACATATTGAACATGCTTCAAGTTTCTTTTGAGACAATCACGACTTATTTGACAAGTATGAACCTTATAAGTAGAGAAAAAAATTGGTCACATCATGTGTGAGTGAAAAATGCTAGATTTATGAGTCAGACACCAATGATGTGACTCCACCCATTTCCACTTATTATTATTATTAGTCAATAATAATCTATATGGGATAAGAATAATAAGAGAAATAGAGTTACATTCAAGTATGAAGATAACTCTTTGAATAAAAGGATAACTTAATATTGTTATCTAGAATTAATTATTGTCTCTCTCTTCAACCTTACGTTAATTCTTTCTGTAGAACAAATCCTTCTTCCACAAAAAGAAAAATTTCTCCATCTCAAATTTTTCTACGTCGATTGTATGAGAGTTAAGTTATCTAAGTTGTGACAATTAATTTCAATTCGTTATTCATATTAATGTGATTGAAATTTAACTTTGTATTTTTTTTTTTAGCATGACGCGTAAATTTTTTAGTGAAATCCACAGGTGTTATCAAAATCTAACAATATTAATATAAATAAATATAAATTAACATAAACAAGAAAAATTCATACTGCAATATCATACAATAAAAGGAATAAGATTTAATAAATCAAATTCAAAGAGTTTGTGAATTAGAAAATATTTTTTAGAAAATGAAATACAAGTTAAAAAAATGGATTAATGATTAATATTTACTATTAAAATGATGAATAATAGGCTAGTTTTATGATTATGATTTAGACTGAATTAAAAGACAATAAAAAAAAAAAAAAAAGAAACAACATTATATAACAAGAGCAAATTTAAAAAATTTAGTAAAAATAAAGTGAAATTTAATTAAATAAATAAAAGATAGATAGAATATCATCAATAGAGGCATTTGCGCCCACTGCCCCATCGGAATACTCTGGAGCTATGGACAATGGAAGATGAGTTCATTTCATAATTGGAATTTGATATTGGAATGTGATTCTAAAGCCAATGATGGTCTCAATGAGTCATTGAATAAAGACAAAGTGCTTCTATTATTATCCACTTAAGTAATATGATTATATCCATTACCAATAAAAGTTTCTATCAATTAAGTTGGACAATCATATTAGGACTATATTATATATCGTCAGATTTCCACTTGGCTTGTGAAATGGGACAACTTCTTCAACTTTTAGTGGCATGAAATAATTTCCAACCCCGGTACTGAGGGAAAAACAACCAAAAAAGTCAGGAATATAGAGATATAGATATTTCACTAAATAATATTGTTATCCAAATAATTATCCCCAATTTAGATAATAAAATTTTGGAAATCCCATTTTGATTGAAAAGGATGGCAAAATACATCCAACAAGTGGCAACTCTATATTAACTTGGAGTTTTATTGACAACAATGGATTGGAACAACCAATAACTAGTGCACCAGGTTGTTCGCTCTAAAGGGACTTGATGTTCAGTTTCGGTTCTTGTTTCTAGTCTATATTGTATATTGTATTCTTGTGCCAATGTCTTACATTTCTTAGACTTTTTTCTTTAAAAAAAATTTATATATATATATTGACTGTTTCTTTGTCATCAATAAATTTTTCTCACCATCCATCGTAGATAAGAATGACTGATTAAGATGTAGAGTTTAAGCACGAAATGAATCTAATTAACACTAAACAATCAAAATTGATTAATTTTCAACTCGTTCTTAGATCCTTGAAATTTTGTGCATGTGATTTTGCTTGTCATATAGAAAAAGTTATAATCCTGAGATAAGTTTACATGAAAATTATTTTCTAGAAAACAAGGAAAAATAAGATTGTTAATGCATGTGTATTATGCAAATATAAAAGTACAATATATATTTATTTGTAGAAAAATTCAATTTTTTTTTTGTTATTTAGATTTTAAAGTTTAATTTATGTTATTATGGCATCCCATGAATTTTTTATTAATCACATAGGTGATAAAACTTTATACTATTAAGTGTCAGATTGATTATCAAAATATGGAATTAGTTTGCCTATTAGTACTCACTTTTATGATATTTCATCGAATGGTATTTTCTCCTTGTTACTGCATGATAATTGTGGTGTTTTCATATACTCATGCATGCTTAATTTGATTGAAAGTTATTTATCTATTATGTAATTAAAAAAATTGTCATTTGTATGATTATTGAAGAAATTCAAAAAGTACCATAATAACACAAATTATTTAAAATTGTCAAACTTTTTCTATATATTTTTTTATTAATTTATTTTCCAAATTCACAACCCTAAAGATTTGCAATTGATTTTAATACTATAAATTAAAATTCATTAATTAAAAAAGTCTCATTAATTTTTTTTTTTGAGAAAAAAGAAAATATTGTTGCTTAGGCCAATAAAGACAGGGTGCCTCGTTAAAAATGTTTGAGGAATAAAATTCAATGGGAAAAAATCCTTCAAGGAAAAATAGTATACCTAAACAATACAAGAACAACCTAACACAAAATCAAGCAAGATTTGATAAAAGAAGGCTATAGAGTCATGCATGACTCTCATCCTCCAACCAAACATACTACTTTAGGTTTTCACGATCAAGCTTGACAAGCCCATCTGCTATGCAATTAGTAGTCCTAGATATAAGTTTAACACCATCTACCCTACTTGCAGAAAATAAAACTAACACATCTTCTACAATAAGACCAAGATCTGAAAGCAACTCTCTTTTTTAAACCAGAGCAACTGCATCACAAGCATCTGACTCAACACTGAAGTTTTGAAAATCACACTCTAATGCAAAGGGCAACCCTTCCTGTAAAGCCCATAATTCAACAATAAGAATTGAAGTGGCATTGGTCAAAGAGGCAACCCTGGTTGCCATACATTACCCTGCACTATTAGAATGATTGCTCCCACACCTGCAAATCCTTCCTGAGCCAAAAAAGATCCACCCACATTAAGGTTGAATTGACTATCTTGTGGAAGTGACCAAGACAATGGCCTACTGATACTCGAGAACCCATTTTGCCCTCTAGGCTTTTGTGCACAAATAAAATTTTCATGAAAAGACACTGCCCAATCATAACACTTGACATCTTTTGACACACCCCTCTATGTAAAGATTTATTCCTTATATTTCAGACCATCCAACACATAATGCCAAACACCTCAAATTCAGTTGAAAGGATGCTCATACTGTCAAGACCCGAACAACCTCATATAATATGTGAAAAAAGATTATTGTTTCAATATTTTTTTTCCAAAAGGGGCAAAGAAAATCACATGAGTTGTAGACTCAGAACTGAAATTGCAATATTTGCAAATTTTATTAACAAGACATATAATGATGCACTAGGTTCACTTCAGTTGGAATTGCATTATAGCAAAATCTCCACAAAAATAAAAAGTGCTCAGTAATTAATTATTATGATAAAATTTTCATCAATGATCAATACTCTTTCTAACCACAAATTATAGTTCATGATAAGAAGGCCTAAGAATCATATTGGCCCATTAATCTTTCCAACCACAAATTATAGTTGATGATAAGAAGGCATAAGGTAGAGATGACGACGGTTAGGACATGGACAAGGTAGTGTAATGTTATATTCTTATTTATATTTGAAAAGATATATGTCTCTCCATATATGTATCAATTCCTATTTTAAAAACAAATATTAAATTTATTTTCATAGTAACGAAGTTTCGGGTAACTCAAGGGTAATTTATTATCTAAATAATTGCAAAATATTTATATAAATTAAATAATTATTAATTTATAATAATATTAATTAAAATAATATATATTATATTTAAAGAGATTATAAATTAAAGAATTAAATAAAAACTATTAAAATATTAAAAGCAAATTTAAATAGTTCAAAGTTTGCCTTGTTCTCCAAATTCAATTACATCTCCCTAACATTTTATATCTAACTTAAAGAAAATATATATATATAAATTTAAATAGTTCGGATATGACAAATATGAATATGAATAGGATATTATCCTATTTATATCATATCCAAAATTATTGCTTTTTTTTAGATATGAATTTATTCATTATTATCTAATTAACTTAAATATTCCCTGATTTGATCAGGTAGGTTTTGAGTGGATAACTACAGATAGAGTGCAAACTGTCATCACTATCCTAAGAATCATATTGACCCTTTGCCCCTAATTTTTTATTGGAGTCCACCAACCCTTTTGTGTGTGTGAATTTCGCGATCTAGACCCAAATGTTAATAGAGTATGCATTGCACAAACATTAACAAGGATAACCGAAATAATAAAAATAAATAAGTGATTTTCACTTAGTCAATTAGATAATATTTTATCAGAATTTTTAAAATTGATTGAATTAGTCATTGAATGCATAAGTCGAGACTTAGTCAAAATCGATTAAAATAAGTCAAATTGATAAATCAATTCAAACTAAAATAATGTTGTTTTGTGAAGAGAAATTATTTTTATTTAAAATTTAAACATTAAAATATTGGTTTATTATGTTATATTTTTATTTTAAAATATTTTAATAATAAAAATATTATTAAATCAAATTAATCAAACCGATGAAATTGAAAAATAATGAATTGATTAAACCAATTTTAAAAATAATGCATGTTAAGGTTCAAACACATACCAAGTGCTTGAGCATGTGACTGGAAAGGAAGGAAAGAAAAATCTCTATGGATAGTTCTACTTATCATTTTCTCCAAATTGTAATACTAAATCCAAACACTCTTTAAAATGTGAAATTCTTCAGTGCATTAAATTTGCCATATAAAATTTATGTTTAATTAGAAAAATATTATTTTGAAAAAAATTAAAATTATCATTAAAAAATTATTATAGATGATAAGTTATAACTAATTAATTCATAATGTATATGATAAAACCACGTCTATATAAGAATTTCATCTTCAAAATCACTTTGCCCACAACGTCAGCGTCATCCTCTGCAACTCGAAACTCACTGTTACTAGTCAAAACAACGTCATTTCATCTTCCAAAATTCAAACCAAAAACGAAAATAACTAGAAATAGAGTGCTCATTATGTGCCACACTTCTCCAACACTTGCATACATCTGTATGATGCATATGTCCATACCCATCTCAGAATTATCGGGATTGCTGAGAATAAGTGGGTTCTTCTTCCTCTCGAGAATGATCTTCAGCAACCGACCCATGCAGCTCGCATTACTACCTTTGCTCCGTTATGCATCACATGGACGGTCTTAGCAGTTAGCTGATGACCCAGTTCCATGGTTCCTACATAATCTTTTTCTAGTGCATTTCTTCGTCACTATTCATGGATATGATTATTGTAGCAGTATGCGGTTACTATAGCAGCATAAAAAAAATGTTAGGCCAGAAGGTAGAAATTGAGAAATTCAATAGTAGCAACAATTTCTCTCTATATATTCTCAAAAAATATATATATATATATATATCTCTATAGCAAAGAATGAAAGATCTCCTCATTAAATTAAAGGTCCACAAGACATTATTAAGTAAAGAAAATGAGTCCGAAATAATCAAAGATGACCAATTAGAGGAGATGGATGAGATTGTAGCCTGTATAATTTATCTGAATCTCTCATATAATGTCTTACAAAATATGAGTCGAAGGATTGCATGACCACAAAAGAAACCAGGGAGACTTTAAAAAATTTTACTTGTGGAAATAATTGTGCTAGATGGGAAACATGAGAACAAAAAGGAAGTTAAAAAAAAGAAGCAAGAAGACAACACCACTGCAGCCATCACATGCAATACAAGTAAATACTGGTTGTCAATTGATATTAAAAGATATGAGACGTTCCAGATTTGAGGTTCTGTCTCATGTCTATTAGAGCCTTTGAAAGTTACTTCGGCAACAGACAGTAGATAAAAACTCTACAAAGGATCATTGATTGTGGCAGAAGGAAAGGAAAGGCTTGTAGAGGCTTGTGCAAATGAAGTAAATGTGGCTGCTGGTTCTTCACCAAATTTATGGCATAAAAAACTTGGCCATATGAGTGAAAAAGGACTCCAGAATCTGATAACGAAGAATGTTATTCCCTTGGAGAAAGGTTCTTTAACTGATCCTTGTGATTATTAATTGTTTGGCAAGCAACATAAAGCTTCCTTCAACAGCTCCTTAAATAGAAGAAAGAATGTGTTAGAATGCATATATGCTGATATATGTGGTCTTATGGAAGTAGAATCCTTGGAAAGAGCCAAATATTTTTTAACCTTTGTAGATGACTTCTCGAGAAAATTGTGTATATATATATCTATTGAAGATAAAAAAAATTAGATGCTTCTAAACTTTCAACACTTCCACGCCATGGTAGGAAGAGAAACTGGAAAGAAGTTGAAATTGCTCTAAACATGAGAATTGGTATGAGAAGATAGTACCTAGCACTTCCCAACATAATGGCATAGCTGAGAGAATGAACAGCACCATTGTAGAGAGTCAGATGTGTGCCGAGAATGAGTAAGCTATCAAAGTCCTTTCGATAAGCAACTGTTTAAACAGCATGTTATTACTTGATGATAAACAGACATTTCCCTTAAATGGTCGCCATTCAAATGAGATGCAATTATAAAGAGACTTCTACTGGCGACCATTCAAATGTATTGCAACCATTTTTTATAATTGCATCCCGTTTTTATTTTATTTTTTTACATGGATTGAAAATAATAAAATCCATCATATCTCTACACTACTCATCACAAGGATTCTACCCAAGACTTCTGTACCGACATCTCCCTCCTGATTTCAGCTTGTTGCTTATAGGCATACTTAGGGTTTGGAGTTGTGAATGTTGCTTATTCTTCTCCTTCGCGGCTCAGATTCCCATAAACATTGCCTGGCGAGCCTTTCGGCTTCTGCGCACAACCTATGGAGCCCTTGGGGTAGCCATGCTCGTGGGTGCGTTGAGTTCCACTTACAGTTGCAGAGCTCTCTCTCATGAGCGTGGTTCTTTTTCTTTTTTTAATTAAACTTTTAGCAGTCCTATTATTAGATTTTAGTTTACCTGCTTTTATTATATGAGTAGTTGCATGCGACTACGTCTATTATTGTATGTGTTATACGAGGCCACATAGTTATGCGAAGGTAGCATGTAAATCTTTATGCTATAAAAGCCCCAACACCAAAATATTTTATGCTACCCACCCCACCCCCCCACCCCCCCAACAATCCCCACCCTTCTTTGTGGATTTAGCCCATTCCATTCTATAACCATAAACCATCACCAAACAAATTCACAAATAGCTGAACTTCAGTTCAATTCGAGCATAAAAGAAGTGTCATTGATATATATGAGAGAGAGAGAGCACTATCATGAAAAGAAAATGTGGGAAAGCAAGTGTGAAGACCCAAGTCGAAAGACATTGTATAACATTATGTTGCTTAAACACTGACACCAAGACATTTTTTTATCCCCTTAACTCTAGGAAAAAAAAAATTAAAAAAAGAAGGATTAACTATCAGCGATTTATGATAACATCAGTGTGCAAAACAACGAGGTCAACCCCCTCTTCCATTCAGCTATTACTGCCTTCCCTTCTTCGTGCTGCAAGATGGGCATTTGTACTGCTTGATCATTTCTGCCTTGGCTGGTGTTATCTTCACACATTTCCCATGGTACCACCGTTCACATATGTCACAACCAATCCAAAACTCATCAGCACTATAAGTCCCTCCACAGCTCCCGCAGAGGGTCTCACCATGCTCATCTTCCTCTTCTCCGTAACTTTCATCCAGTAACTTGGTATTTCTTACTTGTCCCTCAATTGATCTCTGCAATGAAAAGATAAGTTTACAATTCACATCTAAAATTATTGTCCGTAGATAGTTTTTTTTTTTCAAGAAAAACCAAGACAGCATTGCGTAATTCCATTAAAGAGAACAAAAGTTTTCACCTTTGTAGTGCTCCTGGATTTGCTTCCACTGTCCATGCTGGGTTTGTCTTTTACTGGCTTCCTTCCAGTTACAACTTCAAAGAGTGTAGGCAGATCGTTTATCAAGCTAAAAAGACGCTTCCTGTTGAGTTGGGGAAGTGGGCAGGTAAGCGCAACCTTTAAATTTTGGCCCACATTACATCGAAAGCAAAAACAACACATGCACATATGCATGAATGGGAAACAGAAGAGGAAAATATATCAACAGCTCACCATCATAGGTAGCTCAAAAGAACAGCTGGAGAGAGAGGAATGGTGAATCAAAAAGAAAAGGCAACTATTGAAGGAAAAGATCACCGAAAAAATTATAAAACACAGTGTTTGAAAAATTCAGTCGGTAGAAATGATCACCCAAGGAGACCAGCAAAGCAAAACAAACTAAAAACTTTCTTCGGCAACAGTTTCAAGTTATTTAGACTTCCTTGGAACTATGTGCTTGTGATGATATTACATCCCTGGTAGGATGAACCCAAGACAACAGCATCTCAGTTGGAAAGACGGCTAAACTTTATCTATGGTAAAGTTCAGATAAGGGTGGCATTAATCATGAGCAATATAAACAGAGGACTAGGTTGAGATAGATTACCTCATGATAGGGCGCAAACCCATACCTTAGATATAATGCTGAACAGCAGATATTAAATACAGAAGCATGAGAATAAGATAAAAGTATAGAACACAACCCAATGCAAGATTTATTTAAAACAAACTTTAAGATCGCCAGTGCCAGTTCCGGTTTTGGATGGAAAGTATGATCTTCAGCAGATTTTAAGTTAATTACGAACACAGGTAGTGTCTGGGACTCTGCCATTTTGTAATTTTCATATATTTTTTCATATATTTTTGAAGCATCAGTTCCTATCCAAGCTGAATTATCCTATATCTTACACAGGCAGGCTACTCAAACCGAGGACAAAAGGCAACCTGCTCATCGCTAGCACTGTAGACAGGCTAAATAAGCTCCTTGGTTGAAGCAATAACTCACATGTTATATGTTATGTCATCCATACAAAAGAAGACGTGAGTGATCTCAAAAGCATCAACAGTTCAACAAAGATTTACTGCCACAATATGAGATATCCTTTTTTCGGATATATTTGATACATGAGATATGTAACCTAAAAGGGCCCAATATCTATAGGTGGTGCAAGTATGCCCTCTCATATCAGCTATGTTTCTAGGTATAATCCTAGGATAAAATATAAAGTTGTAAATACATAATCTTGCTCTAGGTATAATCCTAGGATAAAAATACAAAATAGTAAATACATGATATGAGCTATGATCAAGTTAAATTTATGATATGATTAACTCTGTTCTGACTGTTATACATACAGGCAGAACATGGGCAACAGCTTTCCCACATGAAAGGAAACAAAGTATACTAGTAGTACCACTAACATGTGAAGGCATGATGTAAGACATCACATCTACAGTTCCCTTACAAACTAAAGTCAGCAGAACTGGGAAACAGAGAGATGACAAAAAGCCTAACTTAAATGAGATCAAGGGATCAACAGAAGTGACCAAATGAGGCCGGTGAAAAAGAAAACTTGAAAGATCATAACAAACCTACATCTCCCTCAAAGTCGCTTCAACTCAAAATTTCACATAACAACTAATTATCCACATCACAAAAGTAGGTTATATCATGGACATAACAACAAATTTAAGCAACTAAACTATGGGATAACTCCAGTCAGAACTAAAAAAAGAAAAAAAAAATCCAGTAAAGACAAGGCAAGAAATTTAAGTAATTAATCATGGGAGAAATAGTTTATTATGCACATGAATCAAATATTTTGAATACGCAAAGAACAGTTTGTCTTGAATTTTTGAGCTATAATCTCACAACACAAATCTATCAGTATCTAAGAAGAATGAAATTATGAACACCCTACTTTAAATTCAACTCAGAGCAGCAAGAGCCAATTTGTTTCAACACACAAAAGCCAATGACAACCCATGTACTCATGCATTTATCACCGCTAAAACACTAGAAGTAACCCTTCACTACCTGCCACCTCAAATGGGTAAGTCATTCAAGAAGCAAGGAAGTCAAACTAAAAAAGTCAGGGAATTAGCGATGTCTCTTTGGATAAAAGAGGAACTAGTAACAACCCAGAACCAAGTATGAGCTTGGTTTTAACACACAGGATTGCAGATATTAGATTATTTTCTAGATTTTAAACTTCAAAGAACAAAACAAAAACTCAATTTCAATGCTTTTTATTTACAAAAAGAAAAGAGAGTGAGGGGTAAGAGACTTTTTTGGTTTCCATAAATTTCAATCAATCTCACTTCTATTATTTGTACAAAATACAAATTTAGCACTATCATGAGACATAAAGTAACTGATGCACTGCTGTCCTCGCTATTGTCATTTTGGCAAAACATAGAATAAGAAAAAGATTTTTTTTTTTTCATGATCAATTATGTCTCAATATAAATTTCCAAGATAAAAAATAGTACTTTGATCATAATGTAGAGGAGTTTTTCAAACTCAGTTCAACACATAATATCAGCGTCTTTTTAACCGATGTAACAATCTTCATGAACTTCATAATTCTCAACATATCCAAAACTGCATTTCTAAGTTGAAGAATATTATTTCAAACATACAATGAAGCTCTTTTTTCCCATTCTTAAAACAGTGCTTATTAGCACTTTTTCAGCACTATTATATACAGTGATGATGATACATAAAGGAACCAAATTTTTTTCCAGTTCAAAATGCATAATGTTGTAATTCTCTTCAACTCCATTAAAAATGATATAGTACAAAACTTTCTAAGCAGTACCAGATATAATTTTGAAGTCCAAATAAATCATTTTGTTTATTCACTATATGCAGAAAAATAAAATGATATTTTGAATTTGGAATGTCACTTTCAACAATGTTGAGGTATGTGGAGCTTTCTCAAATTTTTCACAATGCACTTTTCACATCTTTATTTGAAAGAAGGATAAACTTCATACCAAAATGTACCGACTATGGTCTATGGAGCTTCAAGGAGAAAAGTTAAGATCTTCACATAGAAAATAAAAATTGAAGTTCATTATGAGTAGCCCAAGTGTCAAAAACCTACATTGGATTGTTCTGAATGCTAGTTACTACAATGAACCCTGCCACCAACATTTGAAATCAGGATGAGTATTATACCTTTCGTTGCGATTAAGTTTAGCACCAAAGTAGAATGCCACAGATAGCAACCAACAGTCACTATGTACTGCAACAAGTGAAAGCCAGTCTTTGCGATGCATCCCATCTCTCGCAAAATTGATGCCCAATGCTGGCTCAGGGAGCTCAGGTGGAACTTCCTCTGCTGGCAGAGTCACCTCCCATGCCTCATTCGGATGTCCATACAAACACAGATTCTCTTTTTCTGAGAAAAAACATATAGGAAATTATTATTATTTTGGTTTTACATACAAGTAATACAAATTACGGGATTCCACTAAATCAAAAGAATTGAACATCCAAAACTGCATAATCAACTGAACAAATAAGGAACATCAAAGCTCCATTATCTATTTATCTCCAAATACAGTGCAAGATATATTTATATATATATATATATATTTATAGCAATTAAAAGATTGCAACTTCTCCATTCTCAGAGACATACTTTTGAATCTAATTGAGAGATTCAAATATACGTAGGTAATGTACCTAAAGGTAGAAATTGAATATCACAAAGTACAGAACCCACCCCGACGACAACAATAACAACGACAAAACTTCCAAAGATGACTTCTTTTTGAATGCTGACTGACAAAATTCAATACCCTTTTCACTAAACAAATGAAATTAAATCCATTTATTTAACTTAGTCTACATGCATGCATCATTTCAAAAACACCAAATCATAGAAAAACCACAAATTTTCAAGGTCAGAAACAAACTCTGAAGCAACCTAACTGATGAAAATTCACAACTTCAATTAATGTAGGAAAAAAATTAAGTAAAGAGAACAAACAGACCCGGATCGCATTGAGAGTAGAATTCATCCACATCTGATTAACATATAGCCAAAAAAAAAAGATTAAGTACAACAAACAGACACATAATTTTTTTAAAAAAGAAAAATTAGGGTACTTAAGGGAAAACCATAAGAGAGAGCGCGAACGAGGGCAGAGCGGCGAGCGGAGTAGTCTTTGAAGATCTCTTCTACAGTACGAGGACTAGAAGAGATTGATGCCATATCTTGTTCACTCACTATTATTATTATGCATATATATGAATATATATATAATTAGATAGTGGATCGGTTATAATTTTCAAAGGATAATTAGAAAGAAAATGAACTAAAAGAAGAAGAAGCAGTATCTATCAATACAAAGGTACCACAAAGACTAACGAAGAAGAAAAAGAAGAAGAAGAAGAGGAGGAGGAAGAAGAAACAAGAGGTTTGTGCCTCAGTAATGGCTCTGTGCCTGTGTCCGTTTGGTGTCAGAGAGGAGCATTTGCTTTTGTTGGCCACGTACAGTGCTCAAGGCTTTTTGGGCTTCTGGCTCGCTGGGTTCATTCCGGAGTTTAAGGACCAGGTAGCCTATCTGCTTGGGCACCAACCATGTACATCAGTGTCTTTGGGCCTGACATCTAGTCTTCTGGATTAACTAGCCTCTCATAGATCTTTTGTTTACCGCTGCTCAGTTATGTGCGGATTGAGTCAGACATATTGAGATTAGATTAATTTAAATTTAAATTATTTTCAGGTCATATTTTTTGAAGATCTATCAATATATGAGAAAATTTAAATTAAATCAGATCGAATTAATTATAATTTTAATTTTTAATAAAAAAATTTATTTTTAATTTTTTAAATTAATTTTATATATTTTAATAATTTACATAAGGTGGCACATTTACATTTATGTTTTTTAGTATTTGGTATTTCTCCGTAATGAATATTATGAATTGAAATCACAATTTATCTGAGAATGAGAGGAAAGGTATTTGTTCTCCCTTTTTATTTGTTTTACTTTCAATTCCTTTTTATTCTGTTTTTTTTTCTTTTCTTATTTTTGATAAAATTTGATTCACTTTTCCATTTAATGTTCCCTAATTTTATTATTTATTTTTTGTAATTTTATTTTTATTAACTTTCTATTTTCAATTCTTTGTTTTGATGAAATTTGATTTATTTTTTTCATGCACTATCTCCTAATTATTACTTGTTTTTTCTAATGTAATTTAAATGAAAAAATGTAATTTATAAGGAAATCTACTTGTATGGATGACTTTTGATATTTTAATCTTCTAAATCAATGGAGAACCTAGAGCTACAAAAGCCCCAAAATGTCCATCCTTTGTATGCTTTTATCATATCTCGTTTCGAATATAAAGCTCTTCCAATTTCAAGGAATCCTTAGAGATTCGAAATCCTATATCGATTAAGAATTCATCCTTCATTTGCAACAAAAGTGAAACCTCATAAATGTTAAACGACCATTTGGTTAATTTTAAATCCTTTTGGGCATGTAGGGGTGAAGCAAGTTTTGCCACTATAGTTATCTTCTCGTGGCATTCAGATGATAGAGCATATGAATCTTCATCGTTTCTTCCAACACCATTTTATATCACAAAAATTGAATGATATTTAAGAGTTCGAGAGAATTTATTTTATATTTATTTTTTTTAATTTGTAAAATATCATCTAGAATAGTGAGTCATGTTAGGTCATAATTTTATGAACAATGAGAAAAAGATATCTATAAATTGACTAGAATGAGAAAAATGAGATTTGGGGATCTGAATCAAGTTAGGTGTGCATTAAGAATAAGGACGATAAGATTTTGGTAAAGGAGGAGGATATTAAAGAAAAGTGGAGGAGCTATTTTGAGAGTCTCTTCAATCAAAACTATAATAGAAACCTAAAGCACAATTAGAAGAGATACAATAGATTTTTTCATCACAATTAGACTACACCAAAGGTCGGCACAAAGTCATTATCTTTTTACTTTGGTCATGAATGAATTTATAAAGGAAACACAAGAAGGCATTTCTTGGTGTATGATATTTGTTGATGACATAGTGTCTATAGATAAGACTCATACAAGAGTCAATAATAAGTTAGAGTTTTAGAGAAGTACACTAGAGGCAAAGGATTTTAAAATAAGTAGGACTAAGATTGAGCATACATATTGTAGGTTTAGTGAGAGTAGTAATAGAGAGACTATGGGAGTGCGATTAGAGGGAGTAGCTATATTCAAAAAAATGCTTGAAATACTCAAACTCAATTCTACAAGAAAATGGGGTTGTAAGGAGGATGTTGCCAATCGGATAAAAGTAAAATGAACGAAATAGAGAAATACATCTAGTGTATTATGTGATTGTAATATTTCATATAAGTCAAAATGAAAATTTTATTACACTATAAGATCCACTGTAATGTATGAGAGTGAGCGTTGGGTGATAAAAGCACAACAAGTCTCCAAAATTAGTGTGATAGAGATGATAATGTCGAGATGAATGAGTGATCATACTAAAATAGATAAAATTCATAATTAGTGTATTGGGGACAAAATAAGAATTGCCCTGATCGCAAATAAGTTGAGGAAAAGAAGATTGATGAACTTTGAGCATGTAAGTCACAAGCCTTTTAACACACTAATTAGAAAAGTATAGCATATTAGAATATAATTAGTAAAAATGGGAGAAGTAGACCTAAACTCTTACGAAGAATAATAATCCAAAATGACCAAAAGACCTTACATGTTTCGAAAAATATGGTTCAAGATCGTTCCGAATAAAAAAATAAATTTATATAGCCAACTTCATTAGGATTAAGACTTAATTGAGTTGTATAACATCATTTAGACTTAAGATCATTTAATAAATTATTATAAAGTGAAAAGCAACAATCTACATATAATTAAGTAAAAAAAACTTTAAAAGTAAAAAATAAAAATAAAAGTTAAATGGTATACCATAACAAAAGCCAATAATAATACATCACCAATATACTCTTCTGTAACTACATAAGTAGTATATTTCAGACTTCTTTTAATAAAAGGCTGGAACTTATCATTAGTTAGATAAATAGTATAGAGAGATATTTAAGATCCAAAATAGTTATGTGATCTTGTAATAAATTTTTTCATATAGTAGATCATTTGATTTATAAAACAAGATCGATTCACAAGATTAAATTGTGCTGATAGAACATCTAATTAGACTAAATTGCAGAAGCTCGAGAAACATATTTCAAATCATAAACAAATATAATGACTAAATAACTAATTACCAAATATATAGTTTTCTATCTATACAAGTAATAATATAAATGGGAAAGAAATTCCCACAAAAGAAAAGGCAAATATAATAACTCAATAATAATTTACTGAATATATCATTCCTAAATTATAAGCAATAATATTCTTGAAAAAAATAAATTATAAGCAATAATAGAATCCCAATAATATATCCCAGGAAAGATTAACAAAACAGAAAAAGAAGAAGATGATGTAAACAAATAGCATCTCTTTCCTCATCCAACTCCGAGAAAAATCATCTCAAGATTTGGATAGAGTTCTCTTTTGATCTTTATTAGGGCTTATATCTATAACCATCTCGGCATGCTCTGGGTTATTGCTAGCTTTGGTTGCTTGCCTATGACCATTGCGATCTTCAACACTCGACCTATGCAACTCATGCTACGCTTGTGCCTTTGCTCTCTGCATCACCGCTTTGCTTGGATAATGACCCAATTCATGGATTTTCAAATGGGTCTACCTTGATTTTGTTGATTTCTCACATCATGTTGGGGGTATCTTTATGCTATTTTTCACTACATTTCTTCTCACTCTAAATAATTAAATAAACTTTATTATCTTAGTCTACTGATAAAATGAAATTATCTAGAAGTAAACATCGAAATTCAAATTTTACCGTAAAACATCAAAATTTAAATTTTACCAACATAAAATTTCTCCTTTCCATTACTAAAAAATAAAAAGATTTTTTCGCCGTATGTATGTATAGCAACAAACAAGTGAAGAAAAATCAGAATTACTGTAACTTATTAAAAGAAATGTACTAATTTATTATTATTGAAATAATATTTTTATTTCTAATTTTTTAACTCTATTGCAAAAAGTTGTAGTAATGGTTACTAGTTATAAAATAAACCATATCCCCTTAAATGAATTAATACATTATGCTTGTATCTTACACAAAATGGAATAAAATATGAACAAAGTGATTTAAAAGTAAAATCATCATAAAAGACATGTATAAATATTATGACTTTCAAATTTTAGTTATTTATCACAACACATTATTTTTTTTATTACATTTAAAACTTTACTAAATTTGCCAGAGTGTTTTGCTAATGACTTAAATATAGCTTCTTACTCTTAATTTAATTTAATCATATTTGATAATAAATTAAAAATCAATATATATTTAAATTTTCAGTTAAATCTCAATTTAATTGAACCTTAACTCCTTATATCTTTTACTTCCACGAATAGAAAAGTCAGGCCTGATTTTAAAACTTTGATAATATCTCAATATGAATGGCATGCTCGAGAATGGTTCAATATTTTTTAATATAATTATTTTAATGAATATGATTATTTTTGCTTGCATTTAAGTATTCTTTTGAAGGAAAGAGATTCGAGATCAATTTTTTTTTTATTTTTTATGTTATTATTATTATTTTGATATTTAGTTTAAATTAATATTCAATTTTAATAAACTTTATCTCAATATAATTAATTTTATAAAATTAAATATTTAAATTTCATAAGTTTTTATTCTATACAATTAGAAGAAGAAAAGAGAAATAAAGATTTATGCTCTTGTTTTTGGTGTTTGTAGTAGGTGATTTATTAGATTCACTTAAGCTTATTTATCTAACTCATTCTAATTTCACTTTATCCAAATTTTAAATTTACAAATTTCTAGGTCTATAGATAATTTTAATGCTATTAAATTCAAGACTTATTAACTATTTGAGTCAACTTATGTGTTTTTAAAGTTGTTGTATCAAATTATTGTGAATAAATGAAGCATCTAAGATATATTTTGCATTCAATTAATAATAATAATAATAATCAGATTTTAAAGTATAAAAATTATCACAAGGAAACGATTTGGAACAACCAATTACAAATGTGACATTTATCTATAAATAAATTTTAATTAGAATTCATTTATAAATGATTTTTACTTTGAAATAATATAATCTAAATATGAAATTCAATTGAATTTGATATGATATATGACTGAAATAAATTTGAAATTGAGTTCAAAAGTACTTATTTCAAAATAAATACTCATAAGGGAAAAAAAAAAAAGAGGAAAAGAGATATAAAAAAAATAAGAGAAAAGTGTTGAAATAATGTGGATAATTTTGTCAAATTAAACTTGTTATATTTGTTTTATAAAATTCATTGAAAATTTTCATCTATTTTTATATTTTAAATAGAAATAAAAAAATTTTAATTAAAATCTATAAAATTTTATGAATTTATTTATTCTAAACAAACTTTAAAAAATAAAAAATTATCATAGACATAATTTAATATTTCGTAAATTTATATTATGGATCAATTGGTTACCAAACTGCCCAATAAGTTGGGCCCAACACAGTGACCCACATCTCACTTCAACTCCAGATTTCCCATAAAAAGTAATTCCTTTTTTTGATAGGGTTAATTTGGTCTTTTTAATATGTCTCTTTTTCTAGCTGTCCGAGCAAGAAAGCGCGGCCTAGTCTTTCTTTGCCTTCGCTTTCTCTGAGCAAAGACTGGAGAAGACCTGTTCATGACAACGCCGGGTTTGATTTCCTCCTTTACCTTTGATGTTGCAATTGATGATTTTGCATCTGATTTTGATCATTTCAATGATCTGGATAACAGGCTTGATTGGATGATCTGAGAACTGACGAGCTCAGTTGGAAGCATCCGTGGAATATTGCATTGCAGCAGTCATTTTCAATGCTGAAACTTGATCATTAGTTTGGGTAAACTTTCTCTTTCTCTTTCATTTTATCTGCCTGTAAATTGTTTGATTGTTTGTAGCAGTAGTAGTTGTGGTAAACAAATGGAGCAATAGAACTAATTCCTCAATTTTCCCTGTATTTTGTACTAGTTTTACTCTGCCGGCATTGTTTTCCTAATGAGAATTGTGTTATTTTTATGGTACAGAATTGATATACTGATCTTTTGTGAGCATGGATATACATGTAAGATGTTATTCCTTCCTTCTCAAACATTATATGTATGTAAACATAAGTTTTATGTTGATCTCTCTCTCCTACCAACAATATGCATCTTCATTGCGTTTCTTCTTAATATTTTGTAGAAACTACTTCTAACAAAAAAAAAAAAAGAGCATACAGAAATGGGTTCTTATGTTGATTATACATAAAATAATGAAATCTGTTTGTAATCATTATTGATAATTTTGGATACATTTATGTATATAGAGAATAAGATATAGAAGCAAAAAACTGATAATAAAGCTTTTTTTTTTTTGTTTGATACCTAATAAAAATATAATTTTTAGTGAGTGATATATATTTATGTTTGCGTTGGCACTTGAAATACGTGTTCTGGTGTTTGTATATTTTTTTCAAAAAAATAGGTAACATAAAATAATTGCAACATTAAAATGAATTCATTGTTTTAAAAAAAATTCAAAGTAGTTAAAGTGATCTTACAAAAAAATAAAGAATCCTTGGCACATGCATACATTATCCAATTAAAGGATAATTATGAAAATCTAAAATATTTGAAAATTTTTAATCATAACTTTGATCATAAAAGGAAATAATATTAGTGATTTTCAATAATAATGATTCCAAAATAGAAAAGTTAAATTTTATTAATTCAATAACAAGGCAATTTGATCAATGCATGACTTTAGAAGATATCTTACTCTAACATTAACATCTCACTCTAGCAATATATCATTACCCATATTGTTATTGAACTTTGATTTTCTATAGTTTTTTAACATAAAAATTTGGCAAATTTACCACACTATTTTTCTTTTTCTCTTTTTTTTCCCAATAAAACTAAATATTTGATTAAAATCCTTAACTTTACTATGCAAATCACTTAAGTGCTAAGAAGTATAAAATAAGGCTTTTTCTCAACATATTTTTGTATGCATAGATAGATGTGAGAATTTTAACCTATAGTATGCAATTTTCTTTAATATATTTCTTTTATTACAAATTAGGAACTACCGATTTTTTTCCATTTTAAATATTGATTTATACGCATACAACAATTGGAAACATATCCAAGAAATGCAACACCTAAACTGTTAGTGAAAAAAATGCATTGATTGGACATCAAGTGTAAAGGCGATCCACCTTTATTAACCATGTTGTCTTCTTTGAGTCAGCAGCCAAGACGAAGCCAAAAAACTGTGAGAGACAGAGAGAAGAGCAAGGAAGAAGTGTTACTACCAAAAACCAGACAAGGTCTAGCTCTATCTCGGGATGTCTTGACTCAAGAATGGAAAAGACTTGGCTACATAGCAGGGCCTATGACAGCTGTAAGTCTATCCCTGCACTTGCTAAACATTATAACAATGATGATGGTGGGTCACCTTGGTGAACTCTCTCTCTCCAGTGCTGCCATAGCCTTCTCTCTCTGTAATGTTACTGGCTTCAGCTTAATGGTAATGGAGTTCCTGTTTTTTTTACTAGTTCAAACTTGCAATTTCACAACTCTTAGGATGATTTCATTATCATGTCAAAGCTCATATTTTACTTAAGTTCATTTTCTGTCTTCCCATCTATAATTTTCCTTTTGGCTCATCTTCATTTCTTTGTATCATTTTTTACCTGCTAAGTGCTAACTAACTTTACTGAAAGACATGACATAAGGCTTCCATTATGTATTCTAAATTTCTATATTTGTGATATGTGGACTTAGGTAAGTATATGTGTCAAGGGACTACCAAATGAACCTAGTTAAGTCAAAGGCCAATAATCAATATTAAGGCTAAGAGAAAGGAAGAAATGAAACACTCATTAACCTCAAGATTAGGATCCTGATCAACCAACTCGTCAACTTAGTTAGATCTTGGTATTCTTCGTGGTCTATTACTCATATTATATAACTAGTAATTAAGTAGTAGTACTGCAATTAATTGGGATTGGGCTGCTGGATACACTTGCATGGAATCATAGGGTCTTGGGTTGGACTGCCAAATCTTTCTGCCTATAAAAAAATTTAATCAGATGGACAAGGAAAAATTCTGGATGGGATAACTCAGATTATTGAATGAGATGATTAGAGTTAAAGTTGCTAATAATTAGTAGTAACCAAATCTTATATACATGTGGAAACAGATTGGGATAGCAAGTGGACTGGAAACTCTGTGTGGGCAAGCTTATGGAGCACAGCAATATCGGAAACTTGGAAACCAAACTTACTTTGCTATCTTCTCTCTAATAAAAGTTGCTGTTGCTGTGTCTATCTTATGGTTCAACATTGAAAAGTTGCTAATACTACTTGGCCAAGATCCCATTATTGCCCATGAAGCTGGTAAATTTGCAAGGTTGCTTATTCCTGCACTTTTTGCTTTTGCGATCTCTCAACCACTCACTGAATTCTATCTGACTCAGAGCTTAACAATGCCTATGCTTAGAATTGCTTGTATCACTTTTCTTTGTCATATACCTTTATGTTGGGTATTAGTATTCAAGACTGGATTAAGAAACCTTGGAGGGGCATTAGCAATCAGCCTTTCGAATTGGTTGAATGTGATTTTTCTTGTATTATACATGACATTTTCTTCTGCTTGTGAGAAAACCCGTGTTCCCATTTCTTTGGAGCTATTCCAAGGAGTTAGGGAGTTCTTTCGCTTCGCCATCCCTTCTGCAGTAATGACTTGGTAAAATTATATGTCTTTGCTCTTTTTCTTTCTTTTTTGGCCCCACTAGCATTAAGATTGATGAATGTTCAACCTGAAGATAATATTTAATTGATGGTTGTTTTTTGTTTGTGATGGTAGCCTGCAATGGTGGACATATGAGTTTGTAATCTTGCTATCAGGGCTCTTACCAAATCCTAAGCTTGAGACTTCAGTCCTGTCTGTATGGTAAGCTGTCCGTTACTGACTAATACATTTTAATTTAACATTTTTCCTCTAATTTAATATTTTATAATCTTTGCAAACAGTCTTTCAACTATTTCAATGCTCTATGCAATGCCATATGGGCTAGGTGCTGCAGTGAGGTTTGCTCCACTACACAAACTTTTTGCCATCATGTTTTGGAAGCAAGATCTACCAAATTGAATTCATGTTTTAACTTGTAATGTTCTGTTTAGCACTAGAGTTTCAAATGAATTAGGAGCTGGGAACCCAAAAGCAGCACGAGTTGCTGTCTACTCCATGATGTTTATGTTGATCACAGAGGTGACTGTGGTGAGCGGAACTCTCTATGCCACCCGCCATATATTTGGTTACACTTTTAGCAGCGAAAAAGAAGTAGTGGACTCTGTATCTGCCATGGCTCCTCTAGTATGTTTGTCTGTTATAATAGATGGCTTACAGTGCGTCCTCTCAGGTCAGTTAAACTTACACTCCTTATCCATAGGCAAAATGCATAGAAACACTTGACTTGTAGTATAGGAGATTAGGGTTTCAAATCTTGACGTCTTTTTTTCGTTTAAAAAATTCAAATTCAGCAAAAAATTATGACTCTATGCAAATAAATGGTTTGTATTTGTTTTTCCTTGTATATTGACATCAGGTGTTGCAAGGGGGTGTGGGTGGCAGCGTATAGGAGCTTATGTGAATTTAGTAGCATTATATCTTTTTGGGATTCCAGCTGCTATCATACTGGGATTTTGGTTTCAGCTTAAAGGAAGAGGCCTTTGGGTTGGTTTACAAGCTGGTACTATCTTACAAACAGTGCTACTCTCTCTAGTAACATGTTATACAAATTGGGAAAAACAGGTCTGCTTTATATTAATCCATAGAAATATCGTTTCGCATACAACTTAGTTAGATGAAGGGATAAGATGGATAGGATAATTTGTTTTTGATTTCTATTCTTTACTGTATTGCAGGCAAGCAAGACAAGAGAAAGGTTATTTCAGGACAGGCCTTCAATAGAAATGTGTTAATATGAATCAGCAAATGAACTAATTTTGTTACTTGCAAGAGAGATAATATGGCTTCGAATAACAAATAACTGATTTTTCCTGATATTCTGAATTCAATAATTTGGTAGTTTCATTCTCATTCACTAATTTAAGATTTTTCCTCTTTAAGAAATTTTTTCTTTATGCAATTTTGATGTTGTGAAATTCGATTTGATTTGTTGAAAAATGTTAGGTCTAGTCACAAGTACTAAATCCTCGTTAAGTTATTATCAAAAACTATTATTTCTGTTGGTATTATCAAAACCTTTTTCTTTTTCAGTCTCGCCTTTTAAGATATGATATTTATTCATAGTTCTTTACATATCCCAAATTCCAATGAAGCCCTCCAGCACTTATTGGCCCGTTTTAAGTACTGTTACATCAACTGATAATAATCCCGTGGAGGATAAAAAAAGCATGTAATCCCATTTTTCTCTTTAATACAACCCTTGATCGATTCATAACCTTTTAAAATATCACAAGCCAGCCAAAGCAATCAAAGGTAGTTGTATAGAGGAGGCTTCTGTGAGACAAGAAAGACATCTAATTCTGCATTGAAGTAGATAAAATATCACACAAGCACGTACTATGGAGTACATGTACCAATTAAGGTTGGTTTAATTGGTATATTTGAGTAATCCCCATATAGTTCTCACTCGTTCCAAAATAAAGGCTTTTTCTACAAGCCAAGAAAAGACGAGATTCTACAAAATGCACAAACCTAACTTGCAAAACCATTAAAATTATGGGAACAAGAAGCTAAACTTACAAGGTTACTAGATCATGATGCTGCAATTATACATCTAACTACAAGAATGGCTAAGCTGCTTCTGAAGCCATTAGTTCAAAATAATTTTTGATGGAAGATGAACTCCTGATATTTGATCATCTGAAAATAACCCCTTACACACAACAAGTTTTACTATATAATTATGAGCACTCATATTGTACCTTTCTACAACTTCCCTAAATGCCTTGTTAAGGACTTGCTCCACCCATTCCTCCACCAGTCTTTTCTGATCAGACAGATATGAAGCTGCAAGTAATTGTTCTGTGACTTTTGGATCGATCTCTAGTGAACATTCTAAGCGTGTGATCTTATGGAAACTCTTATTGATCTCAGCAAATATTCTTGCAGCGAGTGCATCGAAATCAAAAGGCTTGAAAACTACTATTCTATCAACCTGATCAAAGAAATCTTGCAACCAAGCCCTGGAGTTCTCAGAAATGGAATCATTATCTGAGTTACCATCATTAGGTTCCTGCATATCATTCTCTTCTGCAGGAAGGTTCAAATCAAGATTCCTAGTACATCGCTTGTGCGCCCGTTTAACCTCTTCTGAAATTTCATGCTGCTCTAGACTTTGATTTGTACCAACCTGCTTTCTTTTGTTCGCAATGACTGAAGTAGATATATCTTTTCTCATTGTAACTGAGAGATTAAAATTTTTAGAAATTTTATGGGCAGCAGCTTGTTCAAGTAACATCTGCATTGGCTGACCCTTCACTTGCAATATTCTTTCCTCAGAATAGGTAGAGAAATCCTTCCTGTAAGAGATCATTTTGCCATTGGAGAACATTGACGTCGTCACAAATATTGCATTGTTTATTCCAATTTCTCTTCCATGTGAATCCAAAATTTTACCAGTCTGAATAGCATGGGACAAACTAGTCTGAGCCTGCACGTCAGCCTTGTCTACATTCTCAAGAAAGACAACGGACAAGGGCTTCTTGTACAGCTGCCCCACAACATAATCAATTACAGTCTTCCCCCTAAACATTATATCGTATCCATGTTCTTCTTGCCCTTGTGTATAAATCGTACCATCCCGAGGACTTAAATCTGTGCATATTAAGTTTTCCTTGCTTCCATATATTATCTCAGCCAAAGCAGCAGCAATTTTCTTCTTACCACAGCTATCAGGTCCCACGAAATTGAACCATATATCTCGTCTTAGACTTGCTCCTTGATGTTTTTCATTTCTTGTCCTGCAATGGGCTATTGTTTGGCTGATAGCATGTACAGCTTCATCTTGCCAGCCAACTTTCTCTGAAAGAGCTCTGAAGAGAACCTTGAAACTACTAGGATCAAACTGCCCATCAAACTCAAGAGAAGAAGAAGATAATGACTGAACCACATGGTTAGATACACTTCCGTTGACAAAATCTACCTTAGCTGAAAAGGAACCTGATAAGTCCTGTGGAAGATCAGTGAGATGTTTGTTTACAGGTTTTTTTGGCTCATGACTACTAGGAACAGGACTAACACTCAAGCCTAAATCTGCAGTCACAGAAGTCACAGATGTAGGAGATGTACGACTCCCATCAGCCATGCTTGAATTGGAAAAACTACAAGGAGATCTTAGACCAGCTGATTCAAGATCTTCTTTAGAAGGTTTTTCCCAATGTTCAGTTTGGACACTGTCGATGTTCACCTCAGAAGCTACAGATAAAGGAACACTTAATTGCTTTCTTGAAATCTTCTGCAAATCAACCGGGATATTCATGTTTCGGCTTTCATTTGGTGGTGCATTTGTCTTCTTACTGCAACTTCTTTCAGCATCTTCTTTTCTGTCTTCAGCCAGCTGAAAGCCCACAACTGTTGGAAAACAAGAAGGATAATTGTTTGACCCAGGTGATTGCATGTGAAGAAGACGCCGACATATGTTGTCCCATTTTTTTTGCAGGCCTGCAACTTTGGCATTCAATACCCCTCCATCATCTCTTGTCTGCACTGAAGATAGATAAACTAGTTTTTACATGGACATGGAAAAAATCCTTTTATAATTTCATCATATTAAACAAAATGTATTACAACAATATATTTTGTTATATCTTATGGTTGTATGTATACAGAAACTGGACACAATGATATGTAAAATAATTAGCAAATGATACGCGTGTCAAAATGGTGTTTGACATGACATGGGCACATATCTAAAATTGAAGTGTCAATGCTTTAGAGATTATATTCCAATTTCAGATGTTTGAAAAAAAACCCAAGTATCATATTAAAACACTAATTCTGCATTTGATTCACTCCCAGTTAAGAGAAGCCATTCCTATTTAGAATGCATATTTAAAGATGAAACGCACCTTTACATCCAACCCCTTTTTTGGGCCAAGTTCAGTCATTTGCAACCAAGAAGGCAAGTTGGATTGGTACTGATCTGCTACTGATGCAATGAAACTACCCTTTGAAACAGCAAGCACTTCTTGTTCACACTTCACATTGCACTGATGACAGCGGGATATGCAACGGTAAGAGCTGCATAAGGAGCTATTCAACTCTGAAGGTGTAGAAAAGAACCCACCAAATGGAACAAACGATTCCATCAAGCTGCAAATATAACAAGACAACTTTGAGAAAACTTTTTATGTATAAAATGAACACCTCATATATATATATATATATATATATATATATATATATATATTTCATAAAGGCAATAACTCAAAGCAAGGACATGGTCAAGGACTCAAGGCAGCCAATTTTAATACCTTAAAGGACATGTTAATACCTAAGCAAAATTTAATAAAGAAACAGATCATCAACTCATCCAAACTCATGACTGGTAGAAAATATATTGATTTCCATCAAGTGCAACTAATCAACTACCACATAAAGTATCCTGAGTTTGAAGTATATTATATTATCCTAATCTACAATAACATGGCTCACAAAATATTAAGAGATAGCCTTGAAACTATTATTATATTTAGTAATGAAAAATTAAATCCCATGAAGAATAAACAATAAGATATCTGTATCTTAAATGGAAGATAATGTAAAATCTGTCTGAATGGGATGTATCTATGGCATCAAAGAGCAGAACACGTCCCTAATAAGACTATGCCCAAAAAAAGGACCTCAAAGAGCAGAACAAGCAGCACTTACAACCAAAATCTGAGGTCAGCACAGAAGTATAAACATGGGACTTACAAGCGCACGTCATATACATATATATATAAACATAATATCATGGCTTTGTTAAAAGATCCAAGTGAGGCCGCTTTTTACCTGGACCTGGGGTAAGACTCAGCCATGGAATTTCTGAAAGAAGAGACAGGCAAAAGCTGCAAATCCCAATCCTTTTCAATGGAAGGAAATCTGCTAACAAACTTCAAATAACCTTCATAACTAGCTATTGTACCAATAAACCACACTTTCCTACCATACAACTGCAACATCTTTGTCAATTTCTCAACCAAATAGTCCACTGACTCACTCAAACCATCACCATTGATTGTAAATGCTTTCAAGTCCCCCAAATTCACCACCAACCCAGGTCCCAAATTCTGCTCTAGACAACTAGCCACCTCCTCAAATCTCGAATCAACACACCCTTTATCCAAAATTTCATTAATAAACTTTGCAATATCATTCTCAATACAAACAAAAGACACCCCATTTAGCTCTACACCCAAGATATTATCTCTTTTCTTCTCTACCACCTCACTAAAATTTGCAAGCGTATCATAAGCGCATACACCCACAAGCAGAGGGTTTCTCCCTTTGTTCCTCAACATAACCTCACCTATCCTCCTACAGTTCTCTTCCCCCCCATTGCACGAGCCGGTCAGACCCGGGAATGGAAACCCGGATCCTCGTTGACCCGGATCCAGATTTGCGTCCAAATTGCACAGAAACATGGGTGCGCCTCTAAAGCGGGAGAATTTGAATACCTGCGAGAGTGGCGGGACGACAGCGAGCTTGATTTCGGAGCTCCGGAAACCTGCTTCACTAAAGACCCGACTCACAACCGGGTCATCCAGGATTGATAAAATCAGATTCTGCAGCTCCACCTTTATACACGACATCGCCGCCGCCGCCGGCGAAATTTGGTGGTAGAGATGGAAATTCTCGGGCTGTCGCCGCTGGCTGGCCTGAGAACGTTTGATGGCAGCCATGAGCGAGTTGGAGACGGGCGGCGGGTCATCGACGGCGGCGTGCTGAGTGGCGGGAACTCGGTCAAGGGAGACGCTGAGGCAGAGCTCGAGGGCCTTGAATTGGAGGCGAGAGCAATAAGACGAGTTACGCGCGCGCGCACAGGCATAACGTAAGATGGAAGAAGGGAGTGAGAGAAGCGCAGACACGGCATGGAGAGACGTCGTTTGGGCATGCCCTCTCCTTCGCGCTACGCTCACAGCCTCGTCAAGCGCGTGGGCCGCATCAGCAGTTAAGCATTGCCTTGCTGAACTTACCGGCGTAGGCATCGCCGGTTAAAAAAGAAACTAACAAAAATCCGTTACAAAGGTTGTTATGTCTGTTTTCTGTTTCTTTTCCTTTTTATTTTTCTTTATTAATAATAATATTTTGTTTATTCTAAGGACAAAACAAAAACACTAACGCTGTAAGAAAGAGGGAAGGTTTTTAAAAAAGAAAAGGAGAGAGTTTGGGGGTAGAGAGTTTTTGAAAAGGGAAATTACTTAAATATTGGAATCAAGAGGTGGAGGTGCTGGTGGTGGCAGTATTGGTGGTGATGGCGGTACGGGGTGGTGGTGGAAGAGAAATGTGGGGCCTAGCGGAAGATAATAGGTGGGCGCGGTGAGTACAGATTCTACAAATCTAATTTCTTCTCTTTTTTTTCCTGTGCGCGCGCGCGCATAATAAGACTGAGAGATGCTATGTCCACTTACTTGCTGTGGGGCCTACGTTGACAGTCAACGTCACCGTCTGCCTACGTGTATTTTAACTAATTTCATAACAATATTAATGATTTCTTTTTTGATATCAGTCAATGAGTCAACGAGAACGAGTTGACTCAGTACCATCTCTACTCTATAAAAAAACAAAAATGAGATGGTACTATTCTGTATTGTTTAATGTAATGGTCTCTTAATTATTGCTAAGGATAAGATTGTGTTTCGTCTAAAAATAAGTTCATGAAACGATTCTAATGAAGTTCTTTCATTAGATTTTATTCGAAAATTCAGACTTTGAAAAAAAAAAATTAACGAGATAAATTTTATTGTAATAATTTTTATATTTAAAAAATATATATTCAAAAGAATTCAAAATTTTTATTTAAAAATATAAATACTTTAATAAAAAATCAAATCAAAAGTCATAAAATGTTAAGAAAATTTATTTTTATGAAAAAATTTAAATAAAATTACTCTAATAATCTTATAAATTAAATTGAAAATATACTTGTTTTAAATGAATAAAAATATTAAAGAAATAAAATAATTTTAATTAAATTTTATTAATTTAAAATTTATTACAAACAATAAAATTCTAAAGTGATAAAATTTAATTAATATAATTTTTTTCATTTTCACATAATTTATTTTAAATGGAGCCTTAGAGAATGATTTTTATGAAAATATAGTTGTTAGTTATTATTATAATTTTTAAGCACTTTCATGTTTAGCATTGCTATTTAAAAATATGAATTTATTTATTAAATAACTATATTTTTAGTATAAAAATATATTTTTTTACTCAAAAAAGTAGTTTAATTTCATTATTAATCTAATTTAATAGATATTAAAAAAATCTTTAAATATTAAATCTTTCAAAATTAATATTTTACTAAAAAACTCATATTAAAAAATTTATAATTAATTTCGAAAAAAAAAACATCGTTAACTTTCCTCTAAAATCAACTATTTAGAAAATAATTTCAAGTACACCATTTGTCATTAGATTTTGGTATGATTACAAAGTGTTTATATCATTCTATATTTATTTCTTAATTTTCAATTTCGCTCAATTATCCTTCTAATTATTCATAATTTCACATATTACTTAACCACTACCAAATGAAGAGATCGATTTCTATAATTTAATATTTTTAATATACACACATCTCTCTCTCTTTATATATATATATATATATATATATATATATATATAAAATCGCAACTTGACCACTTCTTTAAAAAAAAAAAAAAAAAAAGAGGACAGGAAAAGAATTCAATTAGCCACTTAACTTGACTTTGGTAAAGTATACAAGAAATCACACTTAATGCACACTACCATAGAGTGATCATTGTGTCCCAAGGTGATTAAACCCAAAGATTATTTTAGCTAATTATCACCCAACTAAATATTAGTTGAACATAACAGTAAAAAAAAAAAATTGAAGTCAACTATTGCGTAGAATTATCAATAATTTTTAATTTTGATAAAATCTTTAATTTCTTAATACTGAAATTATCTTAACGCTATAAAATTGAGAATTAAAAATTAAATATTTTTTTAATTAAAAAATGAAGTGCACTCAGTTCTGAGTTAACAGAACGAGTTATAAAGCAATTTTGGCATTGTTTGTCACAATACTATGATTGTGTCCTGTTTGCCGGATAGGGGGAGAGAGAGAGAGAGAGAGAGTAAAAGAGTCTTCAAATTGTAAAAAGGTTGAAAATGACAAGAAGAGAATAGCACATTGCACCTATCACCGCACGCATACCATTCATCATCACAGTGGAATATGAGAAAGCAAACACAGGAGAGTGTGTGGGCCTTTTTCTTTCCATCAAAAAGTTTTCCTTTCCTTCCCTTTCCTTCCTCCTTTTCTTTCCCTTTCCATCTCTTGTAATATAAGGCTACCATTGAATTGAATGAGTGTAGGGTGTGTGGTAAAAAGGTATTTGATTTGATGTATTATTTTGTTTGTTACCCCTTCTTTTGTTTACTTTTGTAATTTCCTTTTCAGTTGCTTTTTCCCTAAATACCAAACAAGTACTCTACCTTAATTAGATATCACCCCTTTCTAGGGTTGTTTTCATTTTTGGTTGGTCACCCATTTATTTGACTTGTTTTTGCTGAATTTTTTATTCATTTATTTTTATTTTAATAAAATTAATTTAATTTTTGAATTTATTGTATAAAAATCTCATAGTTGATTTTTCACAATACAACTTGCATTATGTTTAGATTGTTAATCTATTTTATATTTTATTTTAAACTTGTTTTCTTTTTATTTTGAGTGATTTCATTTTATTTTAAACTTCAAAAAAATAAAAACTAATTATATAATTTATATAAGATAAATTTAAAAATTAAATGACTTTCTAATTATTTTAACAAAATTAGTAAAAATAAATTAGCCATGAGTACAATTAACCTCTCTTTATTTAATTTTTTCATAAAGTGCCTGTTTTCTTTTTATTTATAACACTATTAATTTTATAAATAAACCCTTCCAAAATTAATAATTGACTCAACTAGTCAAATTTTATCTTTTAATTTTTTTTCTTATTTTAATGTCTATCACAATTGATTATGTAGCTTTATTTTTTTATTGAAATTTTGTTTTTAGTCCTTAAAGTTAATAAAAAAAATTTTAATTAATAAGAAGGATGTGAGTATAGCGCACAATTTGTTCTAAGAAAAGCCTCCAAAGTTATGTATGTTCTCATTTTTTCTGTTTTTATTGTTTTTGGTGTATTTACAAGAAAAAAAAAATGTATGCTTACTTGATATAATCATTATATATATTGAGAATATATATTATTCAGACTTGATGATAGGTTTAAGGACTATTTGATACAAATCATACAAGAGTTAGGTATGAGCAAGGATTTAATCCTAATTTGGCTTAATTTTGTTTTAATTGCAGTTTACTTTCAAAATAAGTTGAATTTAGAAATTTGATTTAGGTTTTATTTATTTTGAAAAAATTGACTAAGAAAGTGTATCTTGTAAGAAAATATGATTTTTGGAAGTGTTTAATTAGAAAAATTATAAAATTAAAAAGAAATTATATTTTATTTTGACCATTTAACTTTCTCAATAAAGAAAAAGTAATTTATTGAGAAGAGAAGAGGTCAATAAATACAGTTTTCAAAATTGTCAAACTCATTATTTCAACTTAGAATAATTAGAGAATCCATAAACTTGTATTGTAAAATCGAATTATGAAATTATAAAATTTTCAACATAATAAAATACCATTTAAAATCTAATTATATATATATATATATATATATATATATATATATATATATATATATATATATATATATATATATAT
>CATIWR010659433.1:0-21361 GCA_949677035.1 Omphalea diandra | reverse complement strand
ATATTATTTTTTTTTATTTTTGTTGTTTTTTTTTTTTTTTTTTTTTTTTTTTTTTTTTTTTTTTTTTTTTTTTTATTTCGTAAAATTTGTCATAACTCCATTCACTTCCCCCTTCCTTTCTAAGGCTCCTTGAGATAATATATATAATTTTAATCTTTTCTATTATCAAATAATAAATAAAATTTTTAAATTAAAAATACAAATATATTTTAAAAATTAAATAAAATCATGTAAAACAAAAGTGCTCGATATTTTTCAAAAGATTGCTACATGGCACTTTATTTGGAGAACATAAGAGTTTGCCATATTAAATTTATTAAAAAATTATATGTTATTTATTATGTATTTATAATATTCAAGAGATATCATTTTGATGCATATTATATAATGACAAAAAATAATAGATACGAACTTTAATTATTAATAATATATTAGACATTTATTGATTATAATTATTATAAAAATATAGTATAAATATATAAGGAGTCAAATATAATCCTTCATATTAATGTTATCATGAATAACAAACGTAATTATACAGTAAGTATATCCAGTGTGATCATTATAATTATTGTTATTTTATAACGTAAAAATATGGTATAACTAACTATCTTATATTATATACATTAAAATCTTACCAATCATAAATATCTACTTTTTTATTTAATACAGTTTAAAATTTAAAATTTATTAATTATATCCATAATTATTATATATGATATTATCTTTTTTACTTTAATTTGTTAATTTTCATGTCTTAATATGTCAATTAATAATTTTTAAAAATAAATTACGAAATAAGATAATGAATATGCTCTTGTTAAAAATCTACATTCAACACAAAGTAATTAAAATATTAAAGTGAGAATATTAAGACTATTTATATTTAATAAAAAAATAAGAATAATTTTAATAATTTCTAGTTTAATATGATTTATATTTATTGATATTTTCTATATATAAAAATAATAAAATTTTAGAAAGAGCTTCTAAGAAAAAATAATATCATATTAGTTGAAAAAAATGAAGTTAAAATATCTATTAAAATAAACTCAAATATTTTATGTTAAAAAATTGTAACAACTAATTAAATTGTACTAACAATTTTATTGGCAAATTCAAGTTATTTAATAATCTATTATAATTGTCATTTGTCATATTTAAAAATGATCTAATATTCTTTATTTCTAATTTAATTTATTAAAAATAAAAATAAAGGAAATACAATTTTAAAAAATTGCATTAAAAATAATATGATAAAAATAGTAGCAATTAATTTATTAATTATATTTATGTAAAAATAATAAAAAATAAATTATTTTCATACATTAAATTTATCAAGATATACATATATACATAAAATTAGTATTTAATGATTTCAATTAAATAAATATTTATATAATTTTTTCCATTATTATTTATGATTTCAATCAAATGAATAACTAGTGAAGGTGAACTTTTCATTTTTAACAGAAAAGGAACTTAAGAAAAATAACTATGATTTACAATTCATTATAACATATAAATCAAAATTAACACAAGGGAAAAATAGAATAGAAGTTCAAGGTGCATATGTTATCTTTGCTTTCCTTGCAATTTTTTAAAGTGAAAGCAAGTCAGTTTTGAGATCTTTTTTAGGGGTATCTTTCTTTCTTTCTTTCAGTTTGCTTTCTTTAAAATGTAGTCGATATAAAGCAACTTCTATTAGAGGTGAAATTTTCAAGCAACAGCAAAACAAAGAGAGCACATAACAATAAGAGAACAACAGTTCTTGGATTATTTGAGATAGCTGCAATAAGCAGCTTCCAAATACGTGCAGAAATAATAGGAATGCTATTAAAAGGAGAGTAGAAGAAAATGAGAAATATGGGAAGCATTGGTAGCAGTGGGAGGCCATTAACATCAATGGAAGTGAACAATGAAGAGGAGAAGAATTCGAGATTTGCCTTGTCCACATTTCAAGCTAGTGAAGAGGAGATTGAGAGGAAGAAGATGGAGGTGAAGGAGAAAGTTGAACTTCAATTAGGACGTGCCGAAGAAGAAACAAGACGCTTGACTCAGATTTGGGACGTAAGTTCAAGAAAAGGAAATGTGCTTGTCTGCCATTGATATAGTCTCGTTTCGTTAAGCCTCTCATTTGATAACCTTGTTTTTATTTTTTTTAAGGAAAAAAAAAAGACTTATTTAGATAATTTTACAAAACAAATTGACAAATGAGACTCATTATTTATTAAACTTCAATCAATCTTCGCATGGTGTTTTTGTGCATAGATATCTCTCGTGGTAGTCACGACTGTTAGTTATTAATTAGCAAGGAAGAAAAATGATTTTAAATCGATAAAAAGCAACTACGTTTTTAATCGGATGTAAACTTGAAACATTTAGATTATTTCAAGGCATCACCCCTTACACTAAGACAAGAAATCATTTGCAATCGATCAAAAGTTCAACGTGCCTTACCTCAACCCTGCCTCGACCCTGAATAGGCAGGGACGGGATGCCAAAACAGATGGCCATCTCTAACTTTATTTGCTATAATAAGATAATAAAAAGAAATTCCATAGTGACTAATAAGCAATATTCGTTTTTATGATGCATCAGGAACTTGAAGTGTTGGGTGATCCTATGAGAAAAGAAGTTGCAATTGTACGCAAGAAGATTGATATGGCCAATCGAGAGCTGAAGCCACTTGGACAGAGTTGTCAGAAGAAGGTGCTTTTTTTTTTTTTTCCTGGGAATTCAGACACATTTTCATTTTTTATTTTTTTCCAGTGAACTTTTTGTTTGTATCAGATATATAATATAATCTAATCAAATTTATGTTTGGCATTAGGAAAAAGAATATAAAGAAGCTTTGGAAGCTTTCAATGAAAAAAACAAAGAGAAAGCTCAGCTCGTCAGTACATTAATGGAGGTATAAATTATGTTACTCAAAAAAAAAAAAAAGCATTCTCATTTCTTCCCTTTTTCTTCACTCCTATTTTCACTATATGATCCTTTTACCAGCTGCTGACTGAGAGTGAAAGACTGAGGATGAAGAAACTTGAAGAACTGAGCAAGAACGTGGGACCTTGAGACTTCTTCACATCGCGTTCCTTGGGCTTTGTTATTCTTGCGTACTCATTTTCATCTCCTTTTCAAATAATGCGTGCTTTGCATTGAATAAAGCTGCTTATGGGAGTAGCCAAAACCATGGCCAGGCCAAAATTATGTCAAGATCCGTCACGTAGACGAATTTATATAATTAGAAAAGTGAACTTTGTTGCTAATAAATAAATAAATAAAACCCTCCACGTATAGCCTTATGCATATCACTTTGATTAAGTTAATCCGTTACTTATTGCTTTCTGTCATGTCCTAAAAAGATCGTCTGTTATTCATTTTTCAGATATCTCAAAATATATATTCATTTTTATTAAATTAAAAAATATTCAATCTTCTTAATTTGAACTTAATTATCAGATTTAAAAAATATATTTATTTTTCCATTAAATATAATTAAAGATATTAATGAAAAAATATACTACAAATTATGAACTGACAAAATATTAAATATTTTTCTTAAACAATTTGAATAAGGAGCGATTCACATAGACTTAACTTAAAAAACAATATATATACACTTAAAAGACAAATGTACATGCAGTGTATATGCAAATATAAATATACATGTATTTCAATATATGTGCAATTCAATACTAATATACATATAGTTAAAAACCAAATATACATATAATTCAATATCAATACACATTAATTTGAATTCATGAAGCAACATGAATACGAATCCACAGTCCATAATATAATTTGTGAATCAGGAGTATTAATTTTCTGGAACCGCCTGGTGCATGCATATCATGCTGGCCTCTATGAAGATAGACAAGTGTTAACTATTCCACTCCCAATGTGAAAAAATTGTGCCCATCCCCGCCCTACATCTAGAAACTTCACCATCGCTGTGTTGAGGTCGAAGCCCAAGTTACAGTATCAGCGGCTATAAGATAGATAAGGCCGCTATAAAATAGAAAATAGAACATATTACAGCTCCGATATGGCGCTGAAGTCAGTAATGCTGGTTAGGTAGCTGAACATATGCTTTGACATCAAATTTCCAAAGGAATATTTCTCTAGTGTGGCAATCTCTGCTTAGCCGTACTTTATCAAGGAAATATGGCACTACAGAATGGACTAATGTAAACCTAAATAACAAATTCAAAACAGATTTTGTAGTCCAAAATGATTACATGACGAAAAAACCTATATCCAACATAGTCAATGCAAAACTCATTAAACATATCCTTGTGGACATATATCATCGGAATCAGGTTACAGAAGCATTGGGAAGAGTTAAACAGCTTAACCCAACATGAATGTGATGCAGACCCACATAGCAATTATATCACATGAATGGAGATCAAAACTGAATCATCAATCAAATGAGAGCTGCTTGTACTCTGCCAGTAGCTTTGGGATGTCATCCATTCGTAGCTGGAATTCAATAATGAGGAAATATAAGGGTGAGCAGAGAAAGCAGACAGCAAATTAATTTTAAAGTGCATGTTGAATTGAAAGAGGAAAAGAATGAAGATAACAAGTAGATAATGGCGAAGTTCCATCTAGGAAGTAGATGGTTTCAGGCTTTGATACAGCTTCCTGATGGGTTCTCACATTTTGACTGCAAAGACTCAAGTTACAATGAAATTTTGTGGTAGACCACCATTTAATGTGTATAGAAAAAAAGCAAGCAGATATGAAATTTATTTACTGCTGTAGAAATCACTCAGAAGATTTTACCCCAAAAAGTTTTAAAAAAAATTATGATAATATCAGTAAAACATAATGTAGGTCCAAATGCTTGAGAATATAACATAAAATCAGTGAAAGCAACAAATAAGAGACAGCTTGCACTACAGGGCTCATACCTGAGAAGCACTCTTGATGTGATAAAACCGATGGGCTGATTTCCCAGGGAAACCAGACTCCATGAAATGTAAATCAGCTCCACCTTTTGCTCTGTCACAAAACCAACATAAAATAAGTGATATAATGATGATGATCAGACTATAGAAAAATAATAATAATTTAACGGGAAAATCTTTGAATGAATAACTCAGCAGGGGATAAACAAGTTTTTGCACCTGTCCATGCCAAATTGATCTCATCACAAGATATATGTAAATTAAGTTAGCATATTTTATTTTCTATCAAGATAAGCCAAAAATAAAAAAGGAAAAAGAAATATTCCTATTTTCACATTTCGAAAGTCAAAACAATTTCGGAGACTAACATTTGTGTTTTTAGATTTTGGGTACTGTTTACTGTTTGGGGACTAATTTGAACATTTTCGTTTCTTTTTTCTTTTTAAGAAAATACTTCCTTCCTCCCCTCCTATCCCAGCAACTAAATCAAAATTCTCCTAGCATTTTCCAGTATACCCATAGGATATTATGTCTACTTCTTTTCCCTTTTGGCTCCATGTGATATTTACAACAAGTATCAAGTTCACATAACATCATGGACTTTCAATGTGATGTGATGTCAAAGAATGGTATCAGTCACACAGCACTTAACGCACAAAAATAGAATCAGTCAAAAGAAGTATAATAGAAATATTCTTGAATGTATAAAAGCTATTGACTTCATCTTCATTGTTGTTATACAAAAACACTCCATACACAATGATGAAATATGAAAGTGGTACCACTGGGGGATTTACAGTCTTTAACAATTTTATATGAAATAGGTGCACCCTACTGTGATTGACAGCAGCTACTATCTGAAAATTAAGTTGGCTCTCATTCTGGGAACTACAATTGCTACTTCTGCGAGCAGACAACTGCAACAAATGATGCAATGGAGGTACTTACAAATAATGACGAGTTAATAAGTCGTTGGTGGTCACGAAGCAAAGGTCCAAGCTCCTTTAGTGGTACAGACTTGGGTTAACACTTCTTCCGACGTTCACGAAGTGCCCAAATTTTCTTTTTTTTTTAAAAAAAAAAAATCACCAGAGAATATTGTCAATGGAATATATGCTACAGATGCATCATTAAGTAAATCAGGTTTGGACAACAATGCAAACCTGTTCATTCTGAGAAACTGTCTCCCATGAATTCTGATGCAAGAATCAGATTTGGACAACAATGCAAACCTGTTCATTCTGAGAAACTCTGTCTCCCATGAATTCTGATGCAAGTTCAAGAAGTTCTCCATCTTCCAACTCATCTCCATTCTGCAGCCCAGAACTCGAGAATGAAACAGATATTTCTAATTTTTTCTGCAATTCTGAGATAGCAGATTCTTCTCTTTGGCTTTCCTGCGATAAAGGTTCATTCAGGGTCATCCAAATATTTTAAGGGAAAATGAGGAACTGCCTTGATGTGCAAACAAATTACCAAAAAAATCCTATACACACACCTTTTTCAAATATATTGAAACCTTTTTTTTTTATCAATAAAATGCTTTAATTTTGTATTTTCTTGCAATGTTATCCTCATGCCACGCTTGTCACCTGAATACCATAATTTGCCTAATTGCCATATAAAAATGTTGTTTTTTTAATTACAAGTCAGCTCTACTAACCCATCTAAGCATTTCTTCATTAAGGTCCTAAAATTAAAAAGATTAATAAGGAAAAAAAATCTGCAGTAAAAATGGCTTTCATTTTTAAGCATTAACTTCTCTTATTATATTCGACCTAGGGCTTTCATTTGTAACAAACAGTCTAGCAGCACTTGCTAACCAGATCCCGGCATACAAATAAATGCAAACCAGATTCACAAAAGCCTGAAGCGGAAGTAAGCATGTAACTTCTTCCGGTTCATAGTCAAAAATCATCATTCACCATACCATCAAATACACCCAAAACATCCCCCATCCTAGGTTACAAGTAGAACAAGAAATCAATACATTCCGAGCAACACTATCTCTTCTCAGCATTTCATTAAACACTCTGCACATATCATTCCTTGCTGCAACCCAAACACAAATCCATCAAATTAGTGAATAATACACTATAAAATAAATGCCCATCTCTTAAAATCCTGGCATCAACCTGTACAACATACCACCCATAAAGGAGAAAATTTTATAACAAATGACAAAGACAATGGGTCGGAGTGCAGACCACAGCGTCTCATTTCCTTATACAGATAGAAGCCTTGGATAGGTAAATTGGTGATAAAGTAGGCTTTAAACACAGTACAAAAGTGGAAGATTGGTCTTGGCTTTGAGACAATTTTGCAGGAATAGGTGATATCTTGGAATGAAGGGAATGCAATGCAAGATAAGAAAGGGGAAGAGATGGCGGGTTGGTGAAGGAGAAATGGATGAGGTGGGCAAGGATTGGGAACCAATGGAAGTTTCGGGTGGATGATTTTACAAGGGTAATCAAGTTTGTTGCAGGATTTGAAGTTTTGGGTCCAGGCATAAAGATAAAATAAACCGTTTAATTAAGATAAGCTAGGTTGGTCAGTCAATTAAAACAGGCTTAGGTGGAGAAGAAATGCCTAGTAGATTAGTAAAAGCTGATTTGTAATTTTTTTCTAGGAAAAAAAAAAGGGAAATTTTTATAGCTACATAGGGTGAATTTCAGAATTCAAGTGACCAGAGTATGGCTTGAGGATAACATTGCAAGAAAATACCAAATTAAAACATTTTATTGATAACAAAAAATTTTGAGATATTTGAAAAGGAGAGTAACCTTAGGATTTTTTGGTAATTTGTTCATAAGTAAACAAGAAATAATGAAAAATTTAATGTCTGCCGTAGGAGTTCTTAATACTGTCACTCCAATAGAATGTGCTTTACTTAACAAACTTTATGTTCACAACCTCGCATGATAGACCAGTTGGATTATTCATGTTGAAAGGTGACTAAAAGATTGTATGAAATACATTTCCCACTTACAAGGAAGTGTTCAAGACACTTGCTTCCAGTACATTCATCGTATTATTGGGAAAGTACAACCATATTGTCACATTACTGACAAATAGTACCATTGTTAAAGTAAAAGATAGTTATGACGCTCCTTGACCAAGAAGCTAACTAGTTATGAACAGTGTTGGGAGGATGTGAAAGTTGCTTGATACCTCAAGTATAGATCGCACTCTATCTTTTGTCATGCCCAAATCCTTACTCTCAGGAAGACTTTTTCTGGGAGATGCAACAAACAGCTTTGCAATAGGGTCACCTGGAAAACAGGCAACAAGTAGAAACAATACAGCAATGTTAATGACCAAATGAAAGCCAACTTGGCATTTTGCAACTGAAAGAATGAGCCACAGTGCTTTTATGCAAATCCTATAGATAACCATAAATCTCTTTATGTTTTGATAGTTTAATAACAAAATTAAAGGTGTCCCAATACATAAGGGCTCTTAAATCACTTGCAGATTTATCCTCACAGTGGAGCAACTTACATTACCAAGAAGAAGAAGACGAAAATACAGTAAATTTCACGGCAATAAAAGATCAGAATGCCTTCTGCAATCTGCAATTCATTCAATATACTCCTAGCTTTTCAGCTACAAAATACCAACTTGCAATTCTTCTATCAGACATGGTACACTGGATTTAGAAAATTTTGTCCAGAAGAGCAATACAGCTGTGAATTTTATGCATACAATACTCCATTAATTCACCCCAAACTAATTCCACAAACGAAATAGCCACTCGTGACTCCACAGAAACCAGAGTAGATGAGCATAGAAACTATTGAAAAGCAAATCCATTACCTTCTGGAACCAACCACCATGGATCACCAAATGTTGATTTCCCATCAAAACCACCAAACAACAGATATCGTGAACCAATGCATGTCATTGTGTGGTATGCTTGAGGATAAGAGGGATCACCACTGGTAGGTAACTGTTTCCACTGTGCAGACACTTTAAGAACTTGAAGCAGGGGTTAGATGACAAAAGCACATAGGAAGAGTAAATTATGTTAAGATAATATGGGATTGAAGAATGATTATAATCTAGCATTTTAACCAGTCTATTGTTGTCATCTAATAGTATCTAACAGAAGTAGCAAGCAAGTTACTCATCCATTAGTAAGGCTTGGTGTACGTATACTTATTATGGTGAATTAATCCATTCAACATTAATCACCTTGATTTCTTAACTTTTTTTTTCTTTTTAGAGTGCAAACACCAACTTTATAGAACCAGCACTCCAACATATAAATGGCTCTCCAAGCCTAGATTATCATTCTGATCAAGAGAAGAAAGTGCTTATATTGTATGAAGTATTATTAAAACAAAGACCATTACACCTTTTTAAACATCACCAGGATTCAGGTAGCCCTTCAGTTTCTCTGATATTCTAAATGTAATTCTTGCAAGATCTACGTTTTTAAACCTTGCCGCAAATAGCATATGCATTAATTCAAAGACCTTTTCATATTTGGTCCAAGCATGTTGAACAGCACTCACGTGTTATCTTGTGATTGAAAAACGGAAAAAGCACTGACCATAGAAAAGTGTGAATTCATCATGAATGTCCCAAAGACCAAGCAATATCTCCGGGAATGAGATTATCATTGCAGATTCAAAATATTTCTAGAAAATAAGAACCATGGAATTGTCTTCCATCACCTTCAATATATAATACAAGAGAAAAGGGAAATTGATTAACAAGAAAAGAGAGTTGATTGAAGTCAATACTAATAGCAGGTTCCTAAACTCGCATTTCTAACCTAGAATTGAAGAGAGGTCCATAAATTCATAATAAAATTGAAATATAAAATTGTAAAATTTTAGAAACTATTTCAAAATAATGTTTAACAAATATGTATATGCATGTAATATTATATATAAGTACATTATTAAATTATGATCCAAAAACTTTCATTTGGCAAGTTATTAATTTTCAAACTTAATAAAAAAAATTTGGATAAGTTAATATTCTTTTGAACTTCATATTTGAAAGCTTTGTAATACATAATATAATGAAAGTAATACATTAATAATACATGTTACATATATATTCATTAAAAGTATACAGAATATCAGCTCATATTCCTTATAATAATATTACAAAAGTTACTATAATTTGCATATTTACATGTGTGTGTGCCCGTGTGTGTGTGTGTGTGTGTGCGCGTGTGCACGTGTGCATGTATATATGGTTTTCTTTTGATTCTATACATGATTATAGCGACACATAAATAATAATTATTAGCATTATTCAATAACAACTTTAAAAAAATTTAAATTTACAACTTAAAATTTAGAAATGGATCCAAGTAAATAGATAGTAACAATTTCTATTTATATATATATATATATATATATATATATATATATATATATATAGGTAAAATTGTAAAATATAACTTTATGATTTGAAAACATAATTTTACTTGAATCTGAGTTTGACTACATTTTGAATATTTTACATGATTTCAACTTCTAAAATCATATGCATTGACTCACGATTTTAACAACAATGATTGCATTAAGCTTTGCTCTTCTTACTGATAAAATGGACATAAAGTGAAAACTTATCTGACTCTCCAGAAATACCAGCTTCCTATGGCTATTAAAATCTCATTATCATATTCAACTAAAACAACTCCACACAGAAGTAGTCAACTTTACCTCTTCATAAAAAATAAAAGCATCATTTACAAAACACACATGTTAATCGCCAAGTAATTCAGTAATTCAACTACTAATTTTCAGTAGCACATACCCCTGTCTAAGACAATGCAGTTATTGCAATAAATGTCATAACGACTCAACCAGCCACCAGTGCCATGCCCACCAAACAGCAAGAGCCGAAAAGAGAAAATTATAGTAGTCAACACTACCTACTATCAGCAAAAAGATGGGTAGGTAATAAGGTGAAAACATTCAAACTATGGTCCAAGCACCAAGCAATTCTTTTCTTTTTATCAATTATGCACCTACTTCAACATTGGAGTCAATTGCATTGGAGGCGCATGCCAAGGCACCCCTAATGCTGATGTAGACTATGTATGCATGAAGCATAAAAAGAGATCGATTTATAGCAATGGTAGATAGAAGGAATGAAAAATATTTTTTTTTCTCCTCTTTTGTTTTTTCTAGTCTTAAGCAATTTTAATAAATTTAATGATTAATAAGTATTATAATTCATAGATGTTATAATAATTCAAAATATAACACCAGGAAGCCTTTTTCATATTTTATGCATATATTTTCGATATCAGCTGCTATGTGCTTTGACACACTTCCGCTGACCTAGCTGTAATGGACAACAATGTTGAAACAGGTAATGCATGTATATAATTGTATTAAGGAAATTGAAAAGGATTTTCAATAATTAATAGTTTCGCCAAACTTTTTGTCTTTTGGATCACTGCTCCTGCCCTTCCCCTCGCCCCCCACAACTAGAGAAGTTTTAGACAAAATGGATATTTTACCATCACTGAGCATCATTACTAACTATTCATGTGCAGACAGCTAAACTTCTCTTAAGCATTGCAAAAACATGTTTTCAAACCTAGTGCAAGTGTAAGGATTTAAAAAGCCAAAAATCTCTTCCCTTTTGCTTGCAGAGAAAGACCAACTTCTACAGGTTTACCAAGTCCAGAACCTAGTAACGGCAACCCTCTTTAACTTATCAGAATGTTATAAAGACCCAACCCATTGCATCCTTCTTTATTTCTCAAGCCTCCACAAGAAAATAATGAAATAAAATAAAAACTCTTCCCATTTTAGAGCAGTCATACATGCATAGAATTTAATCATGCTTAGAGTAATATCCCACAACATTCTTGTATGCCAAACCTCAATTAACTTCAGATTAGAGATTTGACCAAGACAGATAGCTAGACAGACTTTACTTATCCTACTATCTATTAAGTAGGCTGACAACTCTGGATTCCTCTGATAGATAGATGCAATGTTTACTTGTCATTTTTCTTTTTTTCCAGTCACTATGTTTCAAGCCTAGGATCTACCTAGTTCAACCTGTGCCACTTCTAAACCCATGTCATCAACACAGGACCTTATAGGAAAATATTTTAACAATATCAGAATTTTTTTTACCACAAAAATAATTTCCTGACAGCAAAATGCCATCTCACATATTTGAGAAACCAGTCCACAAGAGCTTTATTGATGAAATAGTTCTTGATAATGACCACTTTTGGGGCCCTAAGTTGTTGGAGAAAAGATATTGGTCCATAAAAAGAAGTAACTGGGATTGGTTGAGATTTGATGAAGAAAGAGCAGCTGAATTTAAAGTAGTTAGCCGAAATTTTTTGAACAGCAATTGAAAAAACGAATAAACGGTCGAGAGAGCAACACTAGGCATGTATTTGAAACGGCTGTAGAGGACTCGAATTGGTTGACCCAGTTGTGAAGAATCCAGTATTTGAATTTCTTAAAATGAAGGAATGAAATGACTATATTACTTTATTCATGTCTTATGGCTGAAGTAATATACTTCAATAGGGTTAGGTCTCTTCACGAAGATAGTCAGGTGGGTTTTTGGGTTGAACAATGGGTCATTGCAATGGGTTTTCTGGTTGTTTATGCTCTGTTTCAGGACTCCAACGGCAAAGGTGAGATTGTGTTTGATCAACAAGGCTACACTAGACGAATGGCTATCTGATCATATATTTTTTTGTTTATATTGAAATTCAGTTGTATTTCGAATTTCAAAATAACTTGTTATTTATATGTGGATCATCCGTTCCCAAAGTGGTGCATTCTGTTCTGTTTGCTCTTAATGATGTGTAGAGTAATATAAAGTTCAAAAGATTGATCGCATTATTTTTCTCTGGGTAATGGCATCAAAACTGTGAACTTGGTAATTTATGATGGGGAAAATAGGAAATTCCTGACAATATGGTGTATCAGTGCAGATTGATATCATTATAACTTTTCTCTAGGTATTGGCATCAAAACTGTGAACTTGATAATTTATTATGGGGAAATAGGAAATTCCTGACAATATGGTCTATCAGGGCAGGAGCATTACGTATAAGAATATTTATTTTGTACAGATAGATAACCCTATTGCTGTGGATGATGAGAGTTGTGTGAAACCATTTAGTGAGTGTAAGTGATGGAAGTAGGCCCAAGTGAGGGCATATATGTTGAGGTTGTAAGCGAGTGAGGTTGTGAATGAAGGACTGAGTGACACTGTGTGGGATTGAGAGAGGCTGTGAATGTGGCAGCGAGTGAGGCTGTAAATTGGAGGGAATGCAACTGTGAACAAGGGGGAGGAATGTAGATATGAATGACTAATGAGACAAGTAGTGATTATATGCCTGGTGATGATGAAAGTAGTGAAGATGAAACAGAGGACTGAGTACAATGAAATTAATGGGCTTTATGATGATATATAGGGAAGCAGTGATGAAATTTTCAGCAATCTGTACGGAGATAGTGGTTGAAAGCCAAATGGTGATTGTGAGGGTTAAGGTCAGGATGAGGCTCATGATAATGCAAGAGTAAACAGTGAAGATGACACAGTAAATGATTTGACTGAGGCATATTTTGAGGAATTCCGAGACGAGCCAGCTGATAGTGATGAGTTATAATTGTGCAAGGGAATTCCAACATATCTTGAGTTCATTAAGGAAACTGGCATGCATGATTCACAGTTGTGCAAGGGAAAGAAATTCAACAGCCATGTAATCTTTAGTAAAGCTATGATTAGAGACACAAGAACATTCCAAATCACGACCTTAAAACCTGAACACCATTATCCTAGGGAATTCCATAACCCACTTGTGAACTCCACATATTTAGCCACTAAGTATATGGATGAATTGAGCCAACCCTAATTCGGAAGTTAGTGCAATGCAAAAGAAGAATGAAAAGGATTTAAGAACAGAGGTTTCTATTCTTTAATTTTGAATTTTGCAATGCAGATTTATGTCAACAGCCATATTTCTTGGTACAAACTTGAAATCAAACCTTAGGAGCCAATAAATAGAAACACAAATACTCCCTAAATTATACAGTTTTCAAATAGCACAGTCACATACAAGTAGGCTCAAAAAGGAGACTAACAACATTCAAAGAAAAATATAAAAGAAAATATTTGTAAGTTCCAGAGATGACATACATAGTGCCTGCTAGATGTCATAATGTGGCCACAACGAGGAGGAGCTTGACCAGGGAGCTTCAATTGGGTTTGTCCAGGTGTTTCATTCTCTTCCTTCCACAACAGAGAGAAAACACAAACTCAACTTAGTCCAATTCAAGAATTATTCACTGTCATTGTCCTTCTTGAGCACACATACAAAGAAGGAGAAAAATCTCATTAGCATATGCACTCATGTTAAGAAGTCATCATTCATATGAAATATTTTATAATATTTCCTTACAATTGAAGACGCGTGCACATGTGACAGATATCACAAATTAAGAGTTAGCAATCTACAATTTATAGAGAGTAGCAATCTATCATTTACAAAGAGACCACCAATGCAAATGGAATTCTACCACCAAAGCAGTACATAAAATCAAATGAGTGGGTTACTGAGAAATTCACAAATCAAATGAGCGGGCTATTGAGAAATTCACAAATCAAATGAGTGTGTTATTGAGAAATTCACTAAAAGTTGCCATCCAATAATCATCAGTACAATAGCGGCAACAAATTTGAGGTGGTCAACTTTTTGAACAGTGGGTATGCACCTTAGCATTTAGTAAAATTAATAATAATAGTAGTGGATTTCAACCTCAATTTGAACTGCACATCTATGTTGCTTTTGTTTAAGCAGTGCTTGAATGACTAACTCTATAAAAGTACAAGTCACCTGATAATTACATTTCTAAAATTAAAAAGGGATGATTGTAGACTAGCAAACAAACCTAAATATATCCACGATACATATGTTGGGAAAACAAGTAAAAGGCAGTAGAATTCATCATCAAAAGCATTACAAATCAGCCACTTAAGTGGCAAATATTCATTTAGGAAAGGTTGCTTTAATACCCAAAAAAAAAAAACATAACAACTTTCATCATTAATTTTTCAATGTATTTTTATAATCTATTTAAGAAACAGTACACAATTGAATAGATATATGCCCTCCTAACTTCTTGTGCTGAACAGAAATAGACACAATTGACTTCAATGGACCAAGCACAATGAAGCATTCAATTTCCAATGAACAGTCAAAAGCAATTTAATTAAACTTAATCAGGATTTGATCCCAAACTAGTAGGGATTGGCCATAGTTCTGCCCTCTGCCACTCGCCTGCATAGAGCATATTTCAAATTTGGTATTTTAGGAATTCAAATCTAATAACTTCAGTCAGTCATTCGAGATAGTCAAAACAAAACCAATATAAACTGATATGAGGTATTTCTCATTAATTATATCATACTCTTTTCCTTCTTCAGAAAATATGACTAAATATCTAGCAAGGAATGAAAAGAATATGCAACTTGCAATTTTCATGCATCCAGAAGAGTATAATGACAATAACGCAATACATAACCAGTTCAAAGAGACAGGAGGATGGAGAATTGCAAATCACAATGTAAATCAAAGCTACAAGTGCATACAAAAATAAAAAATAAAAATAAAAATAAAAATCATGTGCCACAACTGGAAGGATAGACAAATCAAAGTCAATAAGCAGTCATGCTGAAAAAGGATCAAGTGTAAACCTTCTTCAATGAGACCCTTCAAAGCCCACAAATCAGCCATGATTGACCCACCACCACCTGTCAAAGAAACAAATATATTCCTTTTAGTTAATAACTGTTCAAAGAAATGCAAACTTAAAAATACAATATTATTGATGGATAGGAATATTATTAAAGTATGTGACAACAATGTGAAGTTTGCACCAATTAGTGTAACCACATTATTAATCTCATCAGTTTTGTTGACATAAGTACATGTGCAATTGCCTAACCTGAACACCAATCCTCATAGAAATGCATAAAAATTCTTTTCTTGTTCCTATGTCCTAACCAACTACATATAACACATGGAATGGACTAAATGGATAGCAAGAAAAAAAATTAAAATGACCATAAATGAAGGATTTCATAGTGCAATTAATGACGGAACATCATTATGTTAGATTTATCCCATTGTTTTTTTTTTTTTTAAATATCAAATCAAAAGCACATCAGTTTTCTCATGTCATGTTTTCTGTTATAACCTACGTTTTTTATCAGTATTAACAACAACCCAGCAAAATGTCAGTACTTTGCTGCAAAAAGAAATGAAAGCATTTTAAAGATATTTCAGATTAACTGTAATCATCAAGTAGAACTTGGCAAGATATGTTAGACTTAAGGATCACCCAATTGTCATGTGAGAAACTTCTAGGCCAGATCACTTCTACCACCGTAGACAAGCAACCGTTTCTCAACCATGGTTGCTGTATGGCCACATCTAGGTGGAGGCAGTGCTCCAGCAACTGACAGCTCCATCCATTCAAGCGATAATGTTAAAAGAAACATCATGTAATTAACATAATTATCACTTGGATAAAAAAACCCAAGAAAAATTAAAAAGAAAAAGTCTCGGTAGATGACATTGCTGAAAAAATATTTTAAAAAGAATTATTACTTGTATCCAAAACATAAACATCTGATAACCACTTCTTGCCATCCCACCCGCCATACCTGCATTGAAATTAATCTTGCAGACTGAATTATACAAGGGAAAACCTTATGAAAGCTAGTTAATGAACAATGTAATTTTTCTTAATACCCACATAACAATTTTCCGGTTTCCAATAGATGAGGCTGCAGCAAAATCCCTTGGTGAAGGCAAATCACCAAAACTTGTTAGCTCCGACCATTGCCATATATCTGAAGTAAACATAAATCTAATTAATCCCAACAAAGTTATGAAAACAAAAAGTAATTGGTTGAGCACTACGCCAAGAGAATTCAATTTCACTTTTCAAATGAGGATGTGCACATTGTACACAAAGACACACAAATATAAAGATGCCTACGTACATGCATGTGGGTGGGTGTGAAGACTGAGTGAGAGAGAGAGAGAGAGAGAGTGAAAAGAGGAAGAAGAAATTACAGATAGAAAGAACTGAAACAATCGTAGAAATATATAGCTTATCAGTATCTAGCACCCAAAAGTCACCCATCCTGCAAATCCAACCAACCTCATTATTCATGACTGTCTATTTTGATTTGTGATGAAGTATTGATATATTTACAAGATCTATGCAAACATTTAGCTACCAGACCGCCCACCAAAGATGAACATGTGACAATCAATTGAAACAACAACATGAAATGCTCGTGGACTGGGACCCACTTGTCTATCAGACCATCCACTCCCACTGCACTCTGGCTGAAACCATAGCTTATTCTCTGAAACAACATAGAAAAAAATATATATTTGAGAATCTGTAGGAAAAGTTCATATCAGCGCTAGTGCTTATGTTCTCCTCTCTCACACACAAACACTCTCTCTCCTCTCATATAACCCCAACTTGGTAAAACATTGTGTGGTAGCATATCGCTTTTTTGAATACTCAGTTGGTCGCGTTCCCCTTACATGCAAGATGTATAATTACCTTAGTTCCATTGGCATTTTTGTAGCACACCTCTCAATTGTTAGATGATATATCCACTTAATCTCCCTATACGACTGAATAGAACAACAATAGATGGATGAACACTTGACAAGTTTCATTTAATCTGAATCTATTAAAGCTATCGTTAATTTTTGAATTTTCCACACCCATCCAATTATATAACGTTGAATTATCCAGTTTTCCTTTATTGAAGAATCTAATAAGCTGCAGCCACAGTTGCACTGCAGTTGTCAAGAAAAGCAAAAAAATAAAAAAATAAAAAAAAAAAAAGAAAAGAAAATCACAACGTTACGCAGCAGAAGCAGTTGTCTTGCACACTTTTATTCTCCAACAATTCCATGTGCATATACCTCAACAAAAGCTATGGTCTTTTTAAAGTTGATAGCAATTATATTTACTAATGAACTTTGCAAATTAAAGAATACCCACATCATATACTACAATGTCGTTTAAGAATTTCTTGTCGATCAGGCCACCGAAGACGACCACCTTTGGCTTTCCGGCGACAACAGCAGTGTGACCACTGCCAAATTGAAACAAAATCCAAATTAAGAAACAAGTAACAGCGTGAAGAGAGAAAGAGCTTAGAGTTGAACGCGCTGAACCTTCGACGATGGGGAAGCAGAGGTCCACTAAAATCAGAGGGAGAATCTTGAACCCAGTAATGCATTTTCGAAGACTTGCCTCCTAATCGGTTCTGCCTTCTATTCGCCTCTTCGGACTTGCGCTATCAAGCAATTGCTGTTGCTTCACGATTGCACTTGACAGTCGGAAATAGCGATCATTGTTTTGTTAAATTTTAATTTAAAATTTATTTTATTTATAAATAATTTTTTTATAAAATTTCTTTATAAATATATTTTTATTGTATTTAATTATAAATGAATTTTATGTTTGAGGTACTATAAAATAAAATAAATTTTATTTTAAATAATATGAATTTTATATTTAATTTAAATATAAAATTTAATAAAGTATTTTATTATAGAATTTTTTTTGTTATTTTTATATATTTATAAATATAAAAATAGAAAAAGAAAGAGAGAGAAAAAGAAAAAAAGAAGAAAAAAGAGTGAAACACACACACACACACACACACACACATATATATATATATATAAAATTAAAGTATCTTTGTCATAATAAAAAATTATAATTATAATTTTTATTTAAAAATTCTATTAAATTTGATAGATTGGGTTTAATTATAACAAAATCTAAGGAATTAATGAAATTTAAATTTAATAAGTTTTTATTTATATTAAACATGCAAAATATGAATTTACAAATGCATTTCATAAAAATTATAGAATTTATTTATACCAAACCCACCATGCACTCTAAAAACTAGTTTTATGCCATCAATGAAGAAATTATATTTCTCTAGATTGTATTTTAGATAAACACAACAATTATTTTTAAGTAATAATTTTATTAGATCACAAGAAGAAAAATTCGGTGTCTTTTGATTTTTCAAGTTATCACCCAATACTTTTTAAACAACACCTAAAATTGAATGAACCTTTTATAATAGCTACGTTTAATCAAAATTGAACCCTCAAATAGAGTTCAATTAATAATAGAAATGCCACATCACTTACTTAAGGATTCACTTTGATATTTCTATTATCAATTAGACCTTATTTGATTGTTTAATTTTGCTTAAAATGTAGTATTAAAAAGGTTGATCTAATTTTCAATGTTATTTGCTATTTCAAAGTATTTGGCATTAATATGAAAAAATCGAAAAGAATTGAGTTTTTTGTAAAAAAAAAAAAAAAATGCCAATTATTTGTTATTTAGATAATTTTAATTTTGATAAAATTATAAAAAAATAATTAATAATTACACATATAATTTAAAATTTTACACAATAATATTATATCGTAACAATACCATAAAATTCACCTATATTTTTTTTCCCCGATGTTTGATTTTTAACCAAGAGTACTTGGTTGGTTTTAGTAATAAAATTCTTCATTTGGTATTGGCCAAAAAAGAATATGAGTTTTACAATAGGATGCATACATAACAAAAATAAATAAATAAATAAATATTCTTTTAGCTTATATCAAATTTTTCTATCATATAAAAAAATAAAAAAAAATGAGTTATTACATTTTCTTTAAAACTTTATGAAATATAATTTATGTTCACTTCAAATTCAAGTAAAAAGCAAATTAAATTTAAAAAATAATATGTAACAAATGAATGATATTTTTAATTGTTAAAGTTAAAAAAAACATTAGGCATCTAGTCATTGTATTAACAAGGATCATTTTAGTACTTTTAAAGTTTTGCTTTATAAGAGTTACATATAATCTTTCTTAGAATTGATGAGAGAATATTACATTTTCTTTTACGAAGTCTCTTTTTAAAACAAGCAATATATTGTTATTACTAATCATCATGAAAGTTAAAGAAAATAAATTAGAAGTGTGGAATAAAAACCAATTATACTTGATGAACTTGATGGCTTTAGTCTCTTCAATTAAGACCTGTAAGAAAATGAAATATGAGTGGGAAAGTCTTATCTAACATCAAATGACTACTCTAATGCTTAAATTTTTTTTGTTTGATTTGGATGATTACTCTAATTCTTAAGTTGGCTAGACATTTAAGGGTGTAATGAATATATAAAAGACTATAATAAAGATATCTCTAACTAGAATTCTTTTTTTTTTTTTTTATGGAAGTACCAAATTGTATTATTTCCTTGCAAAGAATAGGATGAGCTATTCCATTTAGAATGAAGCACCTTAATTAGGTAGTGCTAATCTATTTTATTGAACTACTAAGATAGTATATAAGACTTAAAAGTGTGGCATTATGAGATATTCAAATCAGGGTGAGTTACTCTTGCATAGGTACACTAACCTAACCCAAATCATGTTAGGTTTAAACTATTTTAGTTTGGTTAGTATCATATGTTTAGTTTGGTTAGTATCATATGTTTCCTACAGTCTGAGTCTATTAATCATGCATCATAATTATTTTACATCATGTTAACCTTAAACATATACATATTACATAATTTTTAACTTAGACTTTGCAAAGATTACTAAGAATATAAAATATAACTTAAAATTTGCTTAATACATTTATAAGTCTATCGATTATGCATATACATCATTAGTGTAGACAATTACAAAGAAACAATGTAGCATTTTAACAATATGTGATATACAACTTAAAACTTTGTCTTTAGCCATTAATCTCATGCATTTATCTAAGGCATTAGTCTTATGCTTAACCTGCAAAACAATCTATGTGTGTAAAGGGTGAGTTTCTTGTGGGAAACTTAGTGAGGAATTTTATATGTCCATGATGCATGCTCACATGCCTTAACTTGCATTCATCTCTAACTATACAACACATCATATGCATTCAACATTTACATAACATATCATTACAAATATGAATATTCAAGTTCATAGAAATTCCTACTTATGTTATTTATTTTTCTTGCAAAAGAGAGTTATCTCATAGAAATTCCTACTTAAGTTACTCCATATATATATATATATATATATATATATGTGTGTGTGTCTATATATATATATATATATATATATGTGTGTCTATATATATATATATATATGTGTGTGTATATATATATATATATATATATATATATATATATATATATATATATATATATATATATATATGTGTGTGTGTGTGTGTGTGTGTGTGTGTGTGTGTGTGTGTGTATATATATATATATATGTGTGTGTATATATATATATATATATGTGTATTTATTTATGTATGTATTTATATATATATATAAATAGAGTCGTGTATGGAAAGATTGTAAAT
>CATIWR010659393.1:0-11210 GCA_949677035.1 Omphalea diandra | reverse complement strand
ATATATAATCTAAATAAAATTAAGATTTTTTTATCCATTAAAAATATTTTTTCTATTCATATGGTTGTATATATAGATATAAATATAGCTTATTATTATTATTATTATTGTTGTTGTAATGGACCACCTAATTTTACATATTATGTATATGTGAATTTTACCAATTTCCCCTTAAATAGGGATGTAATCCAATTAAGAGTCAAATAATCAAGTTTACGTTTCACTTGATTATAAAACTTCAAACTCGATCAATTTTTATTTTTTTAATTCAAAACTCAACTGAATGAATATTTAATACTCAAAATGATTGAATTTGACTTGATTATTCATGCAAAAAATATTTTACAAGTCCAAATTTAAAATTAAATAAGTACAATTAAACTCATAATTTAGATTGATTCGACTTCATTTAATTATTTACATAAATCTAGTAAATGTTAATCTTGATATTGGCTTGGGTATTTTAGTATTCAAATACGGTTTGAGAACCTACTCACATAACTCGAACTCAAGTTTAACTAGATTGAAATCAAGCTAATATCAAGTATTTCATAAGTCAATTTCAAATAACTTGTAAATTATTTTTATCTCATTTACACCCTTATCTTTAACTTACTTTTTAGAAAGTTGACAGATGATGGAGTCCTCTTTGGAAAATAATTTTTGAGTATTAATTTTAGAAGGTTTAGAATAAGTTACAAGCAACTTTATTCTTAAAATGTTTTTTAAGTTTATTTAATTCACTTTTTTAGGTTAAATACAAATGAATCACATTCGAGTGAATCAACTAATTAAGTTTCAGAAAAGAAAATCTAGAAGAAACTATAATGGTATTTGATAACTAAAGAAAAAATAATTAAGATATGAAAAAAGAAATCTTTTTTTAAATTAATAAAGATATTTTCATTTATAAGACGTCATATGACATTTGACAAAAGAAATTATTTTTCAACTTTAGAATACTATTTAAAAATCAATTTTTAATATTGTTATTGACTATATGTTGACTCTCAACTCCAAGATCATAACATCATTTTCATCATAAATTTTTTCAATAAATTCGCATCTTTGTTAATAATAAATATTTCCACTACACCCAATTATATAATCTAAACAAAAAATTTAAATTTCTTGCGATATACTTAACCAAATATAGTCAACTAATCTGAAATTTTAAAATCTCTCATTATAGTGATCATAAAACTCTCAATAAGAGAAATAAAAATAATCAGAATAAAAATTTTCAATAATAAGAATTAAAAAAAATAAGGTAAAAACACTCACTTCATTTAAAAAAAAAAAAGAAAGTTGATAAAACTAATCTTTTTTTTTTTAAATTTAACTATTAAACTAGTCAATTTCATTTAATTATTTGAATGGTTTATCTAAGTAAAATATGTAATGATAATTATCAATAATTTTATTTTTTATTATAATTTTCTCTTTTAATTTAAAGTTCAATAAAATAATTTAACTAATTATTATTAATAATTAATATAAAAATATTTATACTAACTAAACTAATCAATTTACTAGAATTGAATTTTTCAATTTCAATTAATATATAAGTATAATAATATATACTATTTAATTTTTATTCATTTAAAAAGTGATACAATTAACTTTTTATAGTGATATGAAAATTAATAATTAAAATCTAGAAGTATCAAATACTCAAACCCTATCTAATCAAATTTAATCGTTTCAAAGAAATTAAAGATTCAAACAATGCCATCTCAATTTTAACAAGTAATTGAATCAAAACGTTTGAAAATTTTAAGACATATTGATTTCTAAAAAAAATTCTAAAAATTCAGGATAATTTTGAAAAATTTCAAATCTCTAAACCACCCACCATTGGTCCACTATAACGTGCATGTCTAATTTAACTAGTGAAGTTAATTTGGAGGGAGAAAAATGGTTTGCAACTTATTTAAACCAAGCAAGATGGATAAAATGGGCAGAATTTAAAGGTGTTGTTGAAGAGTAATAGTCAAGGAGGGATTATGAGCCAACCAACCAAGGTTGGAACTGCCAAGGGCTTAGGTAACCTCCACTGCTTTGACTTCGCAATAAGGTAACAATAGTCAAGGAGGGATTATGATGGAACTTAACTTATGCAGGAAATCTCTTAATCGATGGAGTGGAGAAAGGGTGGGCAATGTTGAACTAAGGATTGACATAATAAAAAAAGATATTGAAAAGGTTCATAAAAATCCTCTTATTGAGGATAACAAAGCAGTGGAGGAAAACTTACTAGAGAAATTAGATGGACTTTACCAACTCGAAGAAGATTATTGGGGTTAAAAAGCCCAGATTGAATGGCTTAAGTTGGGAGATAGAAATACTAGATTTTTTAATATTAGCACAATGGTGTGGCATTCTTTGAACTTTGTCAAAAGGTTAATACTTCAAGATGGAAGGTGGATAGAAGGGAACAAAAACATTTTGAGTTGTACTAAAGATTATTTCAGTAAGCTTTTTGAAAAAAAAAAAAAGGAATAGGAGTGCCCTAGGAGATTTTAGGTAGTATTCTATGTTTGGTAACTCCACACATGAATGCAAGTCTTTGTGCTGAAGTGATAGAAGAGGAAATCATAAGGGTTGAGTTCCAATTAGGCCCTTATAAAGCACCGAGGCCATACGGGTTCTCAGGATTATTTTTTTAGAAGTATTAAGGAGTGATTAGGGATGATGTGATTTGCTTATAAGTTACATCAATTTTCTATCAAAGGTAATCTCTATAATTTTTGCCTCTTGCCTTTGTCCATTATTATCTTCATTAATATCTTCTACAAAGCGGCATTTGCATCTAACTGCCTTATACAAGATAATATTATATTAGCACATGAATGTTTACGTGCTATCAGAAATAAAATAAAATAAAATAAAAGACGTAAGTGGGACTTAATGGCTCTGAAAATCAATATGTTGAAAGTCTATGATAGACTTGATTGAGAGTATCTCCAAGTGGTCCTAGAGAAGATGGGGTTTGTTGTTGATTGGATTGATAAAATCATGATATAGATAAAATCAGTTCAATTCAGCATAGCAATAAATGGAGTTGTTTCATCCTATTTTAAACTTAGAAGAGGACTAAGGCAAGGGGACTCGATTTCTTCTTACCTTTTCATCATGGCATTGAAAGTGCTTTCTTGTATGTTAGGGAAAGGAGTAAATGAAGGCAAAATATAAGGATTAAAGGTTAAATCACATTGCCTTATTTTGTCCTATATCCTTTCGCAAATGACACACTGATCTTAGTCAAAGCTTCATTGACAGATGCACAGGGATTGAAGCATATCTTAACTACCTATTCAAAGGCATCAAGCCTGAAGATCAACCACCAAAAGTCTAAAGTGATCTTCTGTTATAATATGGAGGAAGATAAGAGGAGCTGTTTTGACTAGCCTAAATTTGAAGGAGTCCAATTCTCTTCAAAGTTACTTGGGAGTGCCTTCTACGTGGGGTAATTCTAAATCCTAGATCTTTCAATGTCTTCTTGATAGAATGAAATGGAAACTCAATTCTTGGAAGGGGAAACTCCTCCCAATAGTAGGAAGGGAAATCTTAATTAAAATACTAGGCCAAGCAATTCCCATCTATATCATATTGGTGTTCAGGCTGCCTTATCATATCATTTATAAAATGGAACAGATTTTAGCTATATTTTAGTGGTCAAAGTCAGGGTAGAATAAAGGTATACATTGGTGCAAGTAGAATGACCTTTGCTTACCTAAAATTGTAGGAGGTATGGGATTCAAAAATTTGAAAGTTATGAATGAGGCTCTTCTAGTTAGAACAACATGGAGAATCATATCTTTTCTAAGAAGCTTGTTGGCATGCACTCTTAAAGGAATTTACTTCCTCTTCTTAGATTTTTTGCAAGCTAAGAAAGGAGGTCTTGCATCTTGGTGCTAGAGCAATATCTTATAGGGTAGAGAGTTTATTGAGAACGGATGCAGATGGAATGTAAGGAAGAGGAGTTTGATTCAAATTTGGGAAGACAAATGGGTTCCAAATGCTCCAAATTTTAAGTATCTTCATCAAGGCTGACGAATTGTAACATTTTCTTAGTGTCAAGGCTTATGGATCATGATAATAGATCTTGGAATTAGGATCTTGTGAGCCAATTGTTTGATCCTGCGGATAGGGCTAGGATTCTGAATATTTTGGTGGGGAATTACAATCAAGACGATGAATTGATTTAGCATCCCAGTAGATCGAGATCCAACTCAGTAAAGATGGGTTAAGAAATAGTCTTAAAGCAAAAGGAGACTGGCTTTCTTAATGGGCCTTCTTCCTCTAATAATGGACAAATGTTGCACTATTGGACGATATTTGGAACTTGCAAATTCCTCCTAAACTTTGTGTTAAAAACTATGTTTCTGTGCTTGATAATTTGTTTTGCAGGAAACGTAGTAGTAATCTATGTCTAATATGCGGATATGAACCTGAAACAGTGTTGCATATGCTTATTTTGTGTGACCATGCTAGAGCAACATGGTTTGTATCCCCATTGAGCCTACGTTTTAATTCATTTTCTTACTCAAATTTCACTGCATGGTGTAAGATGATGGTACAGACTGTCCCATCAAATAAGGAGTTGGTGGCTCACATGGCTTGGGCTATTTGGCTCCCACGTAATAAGAAGGTATTCTCTAACAAAGCTATTGATCCCCATTCCACTGTTGATAGGGTCGTTGCTTTCATAGAGAGTTTCCAAATGAGTTTACAAATGGGGATAAAGCTGCAATCAAGTGATAAGCAAGCTAATTTGCATGTTCAATCACATTGGGAGCCTCTAGGTCTGGGTATTATCAAATTGAATATGGATGATTCTTGTAATAACCAACTGGAAAAACTCTTGCTACAATGATGTGTAGAGATTGGATAGGCAAGTTAATTAATGGCAGCATTAGAAAAATATGTTTGTCACTCCCTTTTACTAGCTGAGGTTTTTGCTCTCAAGGATGTAGTCAGACTAGCAAGCTCTCTTAAGCTAACAAAGATTGTTTGCGACTCTTAACTTCTCCATGGTAATTACAAGTGTCAACAACCATATCCAGGAGATCCCATAGGAGATTAAACCGATTGTAAAGGATATAAGAAGATTATTTACTTCATTTCAGATTTATGTCTCACTATATTTCTAAAAGTTGTAATCAAGTGGCTGACTAGATTTCAAGACATGAATCCTAACTGTATAATCCACGTTGGTATATTAATATTTTTAGTAAATTTGAAAGGATAATCTTCAAAGATTTATTTCATCCTCCTTGCTTGTTTAATAAAATGATTTTTCTATTGAAAAAAAGAAGTTAATTTGGATCTTGTAGAACATTAATTGCAACTTGATGGAGAAAATTGACGCGTAGTCCTTATTTTTCGCTGCATACAAGGCTGCTGTCCCAAAACAAATACCCAAATCACTACCCTCGTTATCAACCACCCACACTTCACTTTCAGTCATATCATTAACTATGCAGACGCTACTCCTGCCGGCCGTTCGCTCCACGGCGGCGGAAGCAACCGCAACCACTATAACGCTTGGTCCAGCTCGTCCTAATCCTTCTTTTCTCCACCGCCAACATCAAACAACTCACAGACCGCTACATCGTCCAAATTATTCCCTCAAATTAACACAACCACTCTTATTACCTTACAATCCGCTTAAGCGAAGACAATTCAAATTCTCCTTTACCAAAACCAACGCTTCCTCTTCTCCAGTTTCCTCTGCTTTTGCTCCCCAAAACGACGACGCAGAGCGGGCCAAACTCTCTCAGGTTGGTAATTTTTTTTTTCTCTCTTGAATTTCTTTATGAATAGGGGAAAGATTGTGACTTTTTGTTTCGGTGATGTGTGTAGGTAGCGAAGAGATTGGAGAGCACTTCGAGGTATTTCAAACGGCTAGGAAGTTTAGGGTTTTGGGGGCAGCTGATTTGCACGGTGGTAGCAGCTGTGATTCTTTCGTTTTCTGTTGTGGTGACCGGAAAGATATTATCGCCGCCCACTTTTTATGCTACTTCTGCTGGGATCGCAGCCGCATTCATTTCGGTGTTTTGGTCGTTTGGATATATTCGGCTTTCTGATAAGCTCAAGAAGACCGCTAATGAGCCTTCTAAGGTATTGTAGTTTTGTTACTGTCTTTATCATTTGTATAACTTGTTTGGAATTATCATTTAGAAATCCGCATTTGCCATGTTTGGAATGTAGAAAAGTTAATTTAGAATTCTAAATCTTTATTTTTTTTTAAAAAAAAATATATGGCATTGGTTATCCTCGAGTCTAATTCTATCAAAATTGGTAGAATTTGCGATGGAAACTAAAAAGTGGTGCAAGCTACTAACGCTACAAACTTAAAGTACAACCTAGTAATTCTATATATTCATAGTGAATTCTGCATTAATCCAAACATGACTATTCAATTACAAGTGAATTGTTGTTATTGAAATTCATTTGCAAGTCAAATGAATTTATCTAAAGTGTTTGTGTTATTTGAACTCAGTGCTTGGAATTGGTAGGATTCTTGATTAGGCCTTATTTAGTACTATTGTTATAACTGCTGCTGATGGAAATAATACTGTAGTGAATATTTTATTGTTAAGTTAGATTTAAGGTTCTACTGGAACGCTTTTAAACCTTGTCTTTGACTTTTAAATTATGTGCATCACTTAAATTGCTTGTGCTGGCCTTGTACCAATGCCTTAGGAGGTAAAAATGATGCATAATTTTATCAAAAATATAAACTGGATGGTAATTTTTTTCTTTGTTGTTATTGTATCAAAGAAAGTGAGGAGGTGATAAATGGTTTGTATAAAAGCACTAGATGGTAATTAGATGCCAGGTTGTGATTTATTATATAAAATGATTTGGAAAAAGGAAGAAAGAAAGAGATGAGGCACTAATTTTGGATCTGTACAATTGTAGCTAAAGGGACTTTGATTGTGTCTACCAGTTGATAACTTGATTGAAGTAAATACATTGTATGTCTTGTAAATGTATTTATTGAGCTTGGTAACTTATACAAAACCTCTTCAATTCTACTAGTTGTAGCTGGTACTGTCAAAGCATAATGAGGTGGATTGGCATATTTGCAGGAATATGTGGAAAATATTTAGTTGAAATGAAAATCACTTGAACATGGATTTGTGCAATCTTACTTGCAATCTTACTATTTATGTGTGCTTTAGAATAAATTCAAAGTATATTGTCAAAGGATAAGGTCCTGTGGAAAAAGATAGATTCATTTTTCTTTCAATCATTTGTGAAAATTTGGTAAGAACTTCTGATTTGACCTAAGAAATTAAATGGTATCATAAAGCTGACTCACAACTTCTGTTGAACTTGTGAAGGAACATCCAAATGGTGCAACTATTGGCATCAATATCTTTTCTTGTAAAGGAAGAAGAGTAAGAGATGAATAATCAGACTAAAAACAATTTTTCTTCTTTCCAGGGATACAATTCTTTTCTTTTTGTGCGATTTGCTAACAATGAGAGTTTGAATGATGAGGGTGTTTCTGAATTGACTTTTTAAGTAGATGATATTCTGACTTGATTTGTAGATGCTTTTTTCTTCCCTTTTTTTTTAAAAAAAATTAATTTCCTGTGTATCCTTGAGTTTTCTGTCTGTTATGTTATTGACTTTTATTGAATCATGTAAGTAATATGAAATCCATTACTTAAGAAAGAATTCTTTAAGCGGGCATTTGGTTATTAAAATGTCTTTTTATTCAAAATCATTTTCCTAGGAAAGTAAATTTCTAGATAAGTAATTTTAAAAATGTAAGATTTTTATATTTAGTTAAATATACAAATTTTCAGGAATTCAAAATTAATGTGTTTGGTTTATATATGAGAAAGTTCAAAGAAATTAACTTAGATTATTATCATGCCCCTAATGCAAGCAATTGCATGTTTAATCTATGCAAAAAAAAAAAAAAAAAAAGACATGCAATAAATTTATTATAGAGATCAATCTAATATGAAATATAAATATTATTAAAAAATAAATAAAAGTATATATGAGATTATATATGTTTATATATTACATTAATTAATGATATATTTGTCTATGTATATTTATACAGTTTTTAATAGTCATGGGAAAATAACTTTCCCATTCTTTGAGATGGGAGAGTACTTTTCTATGTAGATGGAAAAGCAAGAGTGGGGTCTACGTGTTCAGAAATTTAACTTTCCGAGAAATATAGCATTTCTGTGTAGATTAAACACTGGAATTCATTATTTCTGGGCTACTTTCCCTTGAGAATCTGACAATCAAACACCTCCTAAGGATGAGATTTGTGCCCTCTAGGATTTAGTGATTTGTCAGCATTGATTTGCATTTTGGTTGCTCAAATCTTGATGCTATTAAAGAATAAAAGCCTCTCGCCAGAACCACATCTCTCCCTATAGGTACTTGGCAGATTGACTGCCTAGATATGCTGCTAGAATTCAAAATGTTACTATCAAGTAACTGCATCAAGGACTTGACTTTGCACCTCTTATAGTTATGCCAAGCAGCTTTAAACTATAGCATTCCTATAAACTAAAGCCTTCAGGTTTCCTTTTGCAAACCTGAAATAATTTACACAAATCATTATATGAGATTCTCTTTTGCTTAATATTCCATGAATCATTTGTGGTTTCAGGCACCTCCTCGTGCTGATGTTGTGAAAAGCTTGAAAAATGGCATCGTAGTGAATCTTTTGGGAATGGGCGCAGCTATTTTTGGTATGCAAGCAACGGTGGGATTGCTGGTTGCAAAAGCTCTAACTTCCTCTGCAAATCCTTATTACCAAGGAATTTCCCTTGGTTACAGTCCAGTGCTTGCATTGGATGTATTCTTGGTGCAGGTACATAATCATATTGGTTTTTATTTTCTCAGTTCAAAAGGATCCATTTCCTACTTACCAAGAACAAAGTTTTGCTGACAGTGACATTTTTTTTTTTTTTTTTTGGGGGGGGGGATGTTGGCGCGGCTCTTATGAGCTCTAGAAATCTACAAGGCTTTTCCTGCTTGGTGAATTACAAACAAAATGTGTTTTTTAATGACATTCAGCCATCGGTACACTCATTTATCACTTCACTATTCAAGAAAGTGGAAGGAGTGTTCTTGTTTAAGAAAAGGAGGGGCTTTTTTTTTTTTTTTTTGCTCGAGACAGCTAAAAGAATAAACTAATTCTGGAAATTTGGAGTTAACAAAAGTAACCTCTTCAAATTTACTATTATAAAGAAGATGCTGTATGGGTAATTGGGTGCATCAGGCATCGGAAAAATTTTGAAGATACTGAATGTACCTGTGTTTTTTTTTTTTTTTTTTCGTTTTTCCTTTTAGTGGGATATTGTGATTTATTTTTTATTTTTTTGGGAAGGGGGTGTTGTTTTGTTGCAGTGGGTAATATTGTGATTAATTGGGTATAAACCTCCAAATATGGGGAAAAGTTCTGAAGTGGTGGTCATTATTAATATTTGATGTGATTTCTGTAACCCTGCATTGTAATAAATTCTAGGACAATTGATAATATTGCATGATAATTTACTTATGGTCTATTATTCTATTTCTCTTATGCAGGCCTCAGCAAACACTATCCTATCTCATTTTCTTGGGCTTGTGTTCTCCTTGGAGCTATTGCGCTCAGTAACATTACCAGCTGCAGGAAACATTCCAGTCCCAAGATTTGCTTAAAATCTCTCTTGTACCAAATGCCGGGTGAAAGAAAATGTTTGTGTTGCCAAAATTTGCCTTCCCCATAAGGTTATGATGAACCTGAAGGAAGCGTACATTTATAGTCTTAAGGTGTTGTAAAGTACCATCATCAGTGAAATTGACTGATCTCAAATCGCCTGGAGAATATGTCAGAGCATCCAAAGCATGGTCTTTGCAAGGCTATGGCCAATACATTAGTATCATGCCTATGTTAGAAAATGTCGCCAAATAATTTTAAGTTTGCGAGGCACCCTGGAGGCATTTGCAAATGAATGTGCGCTAAAATGTGTATAACTCGACTATGGTAGCACTTCCTCGATCATATGGGAATAAAGTAGGAATGAACTTGGCTTTGCTTGATCATGACATAGTCATAGCTAAATGACGGTATAACAGGCATGAACTTAAGGTTGCTCTTTCAGGGATTAATATTAAAGTGACACGGGTATCCCCTGGAAAAGGGTTTAAGATCCCCTGGGAAACGAATGGATTTCATGCCTTAAAATGATTTGATTCATTTCTTTATACCTCTTAGTGACTGGTTGATATATCAGGAAACTCTTTCGAATTCCAATTCACCAATCTCGGTTTGTTTCACAAAAATAATTTATTTGAAAAAAATATTTTCTTTGAAAAAAACATGAATTTCCTTTTTTATTTTTATTTTTAGCTTTTTTCTTCTCCTTCTCCTTTCAGATCCCTAACTCTCCATTAGTATTCTATTGTTAGAATTGGATGTCCCGAAATCCTAATAAACTATTATGATGAATATTTTCACAGTATATGTTTTAAAGTACTTTGAATTTTAATCTTTTCATGGTATATATGATGAATATTTTGGTCCCTAAACTTCTAGCTTTAATATGATCTCATTAGCTCCACCTTGAATTTTTCAATATGCGTCAGCAACGTAAACAGATTTTCAGGAGAATATTTTTACTATATATATATATGCACACACGCTCCCCTGCTGTCTTATTTATAAAAACTAGGGGGCAGTGCCAAATATATATATATATATATATATATATATATATATATATATGGTTAAAATTAATATTTATAAATTATACAATAATTTAGCTAGTTAGAATGAAAAGAATTTTATCTATAATCTGGAAAGATAATCAAAAATAGAATATTCTTAGTTTAATATATAAAATTAAGATGAAATATTGGTTTTTTTATGTATTAATTTTGTATTGGATGATGTACAATTTATATTATAATGAAGGTTTAATGATACTAAAAAAATCATAATTTCATATTATCTAACTTTATAATAGACTTAATTGTAATATTACGTTATTTTTTATAAAAATTATTAATTATGATAATAAATTTCATTTAAAAACATTTAAATATTTTGTATCTTCATATTGATATGCTTTTGTGATGTTTCATAATTATATTTTATATAAAAAATAAATTATTTTAGATAAATAAATAAACGACCACTTGCAACGTATATGTTTCTATATATATATATATATATA
>CATIWR010659392.1:0-88361 GCA_949677035.1 Omphalea diandra | reverse complement strand
AAAATCCATGAGAGTAGGATTATGCTTTGGCATAAGATTTGTTCTTTATTAAGAGATCATGTGAGTTTCATTTAAGAGAATATTTAGTAAGCATGATCAATTATTTTGTAATCTACTAGCCTAAAAACACCTACCTTCTACCAATACCTCATTATAACCAAAAGAAAGACCTTTTGATTTGTGCTTGTATTTGAATTAAAGTGGTGGAGATGTGATTTATTTTCAAGCTTATGATAGACTTTTAAGCTATTTATTGGACGATGAGAGCATACACTAACCTTTAAACACTTGGAATAAGGGGTACGTTCTGCGAAACTTGATTAATGAATTTGTTTTTTTTTTTTGGGATTTGTGAATGGATAATCTTTGATGCATATTTAGGGGTAGTTATGATTAAATAAGTATGCTAGAACACAAATTCTTTGCATGTTTGAGAATTGGTGAATTTTTCGCGTAGAACAGTTAATTCGATTTGTTACGATGCCAATGAGGGGATGAAATTTGCTTATAAGTCAATTGTGTTAGTTTTTATGTGTTTTGTGCTTAGTGTTTTTCTTATTTTGTTTTTAGTCTTTTGTTCGTGTCTTTTTCCATTTGCTTAGTATTTTTGCTTGGGGATAAGTAAAATGCTAAGTGTGGGGGAATTTGATATTATTTATTTTTAGTATTTTTTTAGGGCTAATTTTATTATTAATTGAGTCTAATTTGGAAAAAAATACTAGATAATGTCTCCCTTTTGGCTTGTATTTTAATAATTTTAGGAAATCCTAGAAATTGGAGCTTACTGATGAATTATGAAAGTTTTTTGGATAGAATTGTACAGTTTCAGAAGTTCAGAGACCAAAAAGAATTTTGACTATTTCAGGGGACCAGTTTTAATATTTGCTAGACAGAGTTTAAGTCCAATTTCCATTCAAATTAGGAAGACCCGAGAAGACCATGCAATTGTGGGAAGTTTACTGGCTCTTATTCACAAGAGAAAAAGTTTGATTTGTTACAATTCCTAATTGGTGGGAGATGTTATTTTTCCTAAGTTAAAGAGGAATAGGGGATTATAAATAAAGGAGGAAGTCTTTGTAAAAGGGAGAGGAGAATTATTATTAGAATTAATTTTTAGAGAGTTTTTATTTTTTAGAGAAGAAGTTATCCAGAAGAGAATAATTATTGGTCAACTATCAAACTTGAAGAGAATTGAAGAATACACAGGTTTTATTATGAAAACTTTTCTATTTTATTTTCTCTTTATTTTGATTTTGGTTAGTAATTCAATTATGAACTAAATTAATTAGGCACTTGGGTATGATGAATCCTAAGATGAGTTTTGAATTATGATTTTTTAGATAATACAATCTTTTCATTATTTATGAAATTCAATTGTATTTGTTCTTTATTTTTTTTAATTGATATATCCGAAATATTGATTCTTGTCTTAATTCTTTAAACTTAGATTGAGAAATCAAGTTATTGAATAGATATAGCACAATTGAAAGGAGTTATATGTACCCCTAGAGATAGGATAACATAAATCTTTCGGATTAGGGTTAAACCTAATAGTGAAATTCAAAGAACTATAATGCAATTTTACTGGTTTTAATTAGGAAGAGATTCCAATTAATCAACCTAGAATTAGATGTTAATGATCTTCAGAAAGACTTTAACATACTAAAAGAATTTCTACGGTTTCATAAATATTGAATTAGATTATATTGTCAGAGAATCAATTTCTTAATAAGTCTTAGGGGAATTCAATACTTGAGTGTTACTTGTCATATTGATCACCTTTTTCCCACTCTCTAGTCCATATTTTCATTATTTTAGTTTGTTGAATTATTTTATTTTATTTTAATCAGTTAATTAATTCACTTAAATTTACCGATTAAATAATAGAGAAAGAGTTAATACTAGTACTTTTAGTCCTTGAGAGATCGACACTCAATACTCCTACGCTGTACTATACTCGATAGGTGCACTTGCCTACTCGATCTACAGGTGTTAGCGACAAATCGTATCACTTCTATCATTACTACCATTTTGGCTGTTGAGAAAGTGCCCTCATACTAGAGCAACTACTTGTAACTTTATGTTGTTAAGCATTTGGTTAGGTAGGTGTCCTTTATTGGGATAACTTTTAGAATGTAGATTCTATTTTGGAATTTCTTTTGGTATCTCTAGGTGATAATTATATCATTTCAAGGTTACTTTAATAACATAGTAGGACAAATTGGAGGGTTGAATTAGTCCTTCTAGGCTTTAGTAATGTTAAGGACAATTTGGTAATTCTACCTTGTGGATTCCCTTCTTTCATCATTCACTTTTTTCTATTGATTTTTAGTGAGTTGTACAAACATATTGGTTATTTGTAAGCCAACTTAATAGGATTCATCCGTAAAAGTGGAGTGACAACAAATTGCCCCAGTATAGAGGGGCATTAATTGTCTATATAAACAAGGGTTATCTGTATAAACATCTTTTCCCATGGTAGAAAGCTTTAAGTCTCATTTGCATTTTTCATCTTCCTCTCTTTTATTTTCTCCCTTTATAATTCTCTAGACTTAGATCTTTTAGGCTTTCCCTTTGCTTATAGACTTTTCTTGATGGATGGATTTGATGACCATATGTTTGATGCTCCTAATAATTTCCTTGATGAGAATATGGTTGTTTATGACTCTTTGGGGTAGCTTCAGGCTCTCTAGAGTTTTTTTTAGGGTAAACCCTCTAATGAAGGTGATTGCAAAGATCATTTTGGAGGGTTTCGAGTCGTGTTAGGACCTATCGACGATCTATAATCTATATTGTAATTTGGTAGGAGTGGCTTCGGGTGTGGTAGGTCTTCTTTTCTTCTTTTTTTACTCTTTAAATTTTATTTTTTATTTTGCATTTTTAGTACTGTAGACTTTGGGCATTACTCCAAAATTATTTTTTGCATGCAAACACTAGGTTAGCTTTAAAAATATTTAGCACTACTAATAGGACACTTACCTTTTAATTCTTGAAAAAATTCTTTTATTGTTTGTCGATTAATTTTATTATCTTGGTTTGCATGCCCTTGTCTCCTTTTGGGAATTGATAAACTGTATCCAAGAATTTTGTGAAATTTTTCTAAGAAATTAATTTTTATAATTTTTTAAAAAATTTTGCAAACAGTCCAATTATAATTAGGGTTAATTATTACATGTCTTTTGAATTTCCTTGTATCATTTGAACACCTGCGCATGAAAAATTATAGGATGTTATTTTATTATTTGAAAAATCAAATATTTTACACACCTTGGATTGGTGACTTGGTTTTTTTTTGGCCTACTCATATGATCTCGATTTGTGTGTCTATGCATGACTTTTCCATTATTTTGGTTTCTCCTTTATTTGCCTTTTCTTTTCTATTATGTGGGGATTGAATGTTTACTTGCTTTTTTGCTTATTCTTTCTCTTTTCTTTTGTAAGGTGACATATCCTTCAATAAAGGAGGTAGAGTAGTTGGCTTGGCTGGGGCTTGGTTTAGGCAGTTGTACTCTCAAGTCATCACTTACCTGAAAGAGATCGGCGTCATGCTATTTCTCTAAACACTGTTGAAGAAAGCCCAATAAAGTGACTCTCCTATGACTTAGGCACTGGTTAAGTGCTAGATTGATACCTCACGTACTTTTCATTTGTCGTTGATCAGAGAGGTAACAATCATGCTCTAGGATTTTACATACTTAATTGGGATAAACTTCATTGGATCCTTCTTCCACCAACTCTAGCATGCATGAGCTAGTGCTATAAAGGGATTATGTCCATTGGCTGCTAGGCTGTGTTCCTTAGACTAAGAATAGTCTTTATTTTGAATAATCTAGCCTAAAGATTAGTGCTCCCACCACTTTTGATGACAACCTACAAGAGGTAGTGGACCAAGAGGCATGTTGTTTTCTATTGTATAGCCTATCGAGGATCCAATTTGGGAACTCGTAAAACGTGGAGGAGATTTGCTTATTACTGAAGGTGGAGGACCTAGGACTTGCCATAATTTTGATTAGGGGTCTGCTACACTGGCTTATTTATATCAAATTCTAGATCGGTGCAGTAAGGGCCAGTCCTACATGAGAGGTGCTTGATGCATGCTTATCATGAGTATTTTCAGAATCTTTTGCTTTGTCTATTTATTCCTCTTTTGGTCATTTCTGAACTAATATTATTCTTTAATTATAGGTTTGGGTTGTAGATTTGGGCCTATTATAAGGTAGTAATCCCTTACCTGACATGGAGAGTTATTATCCTCGATTTACAAAGTGGAGCGCCACTTGCCATTGTCAGTCTTGGTAGAGGTTAGGCTCAGTTGCCTAAACACTATCACCTTAGACTAGGTACTTTTCTCCTGTAAAAAGAAATAGTCACTAGTCCTCTATATTATTTGTTGATCTTGATCATATACGTACAATAATAAGTTATGGTTGTTATCTTTTTATAGCTTCGCTTATACTAGAAGGGGCCCACTGACTTTTGGCAGTTGAAGGTGGTAGAGGTAGACGGTTGCTCCTATAGGTAGCACTTATTGGTAGATCCCTCCTTGCGAAAGTGGTACTTGAGGGAGTGGTTCCTTTGATGGCACGAAGGGCTAGATGCTTAACCTATTCCTCTGTGTCTGCCATTAGACATATTTTGGGAGATGAACATGAAAGAGGAAAAGGAGATTTAGGTGGCTCTGTAATTTGTGCCAAGGGAGCAACTTGTAACGAACATGATTGCTTATTAATCTTGGATGGTTAGGGCTCTTATAAGGACAATTCGATGAAAAAGGTGATTTATCCAATCGTTCCCATAACATGAGCATATAAAGGGATGATTCTATACCATGGGCCTTGAGGGACGATTGCACATATTAAGTGAAGGCCTATAAAGATTGCCCCTACTATTTAGGGTTGTAAGAGGGCCCGTACTTCTGGATCAAGAAGATTGGAGCAAATAGTGGTGGGCGAGCTCAACCCTTTCCCCAATAGCATGGTCGAGTCTTGTATGACATCCCTGATCAGGTTTATGATGGTGTTGGATATCATGCATTCATTATGTACTTTCGAGTTGGCAGACACTACTCATATAAGTATATTTTTCTAGTGCTTTTTGCATAATTTACTGTCATTTAGTTGTTCATTGCTAAAATATCTTCTCCTTTGTAGATCTCCCACATCTAGGTTGATTTGATGGTAGACCTGATTGTTGCTCTGAAAAGAATGATAGATACGAGTGATATAGGTTAGTGACAAAATAACAATAAAGATGCAAACTATGTGTGCATGTTTATGATTATGTTTGTGTATGCTTTATACCCTATTCATCTTAACCCTTGTGTGTTTTATGAGAGGTTGTTTAGTTCTTGACTCGAGAGCAAAAGGGTACAAAACAACATTTGGTAGTTGTTGAGACTAAGATTAAAAGAATGGCACTATCAACCCTCGAGGACTTTAATGAGTATGTCATATCGATGGGGAAAGATGAGAAGGAAGTGACTGCTCCTAAGACCGAGGAGGATTGAGCCACTCAACATCTCTTCTAACTCTTTAAGATTTTTTATTCTCTTTTTTATACATCTGTTTATTGTTAGTATTTCTAGTACTGTAGGACAAACATTTGGGCCATTTTGAAAGCCATTTTTCTTTTAGTTGCTTGTTAAAATGCTTAGGATTTTTGAGGTGATTATGCCTCCATTTTTGCTAAAATCCAAAAATTTTTTAGTAAGTATATGCTTCATTTTGATTCTAACTATGAATTAATTCTCATAATATATGTTTATGCTCTTTTAACTCATTTACTCATATATATGTCTTTTAAAACAAGTACAAAACACCTTATAAGCTCAAAATGCAAAGGAGGCTCTAATAAAAATCTATAGAAAAGTGGTTTGTATAAACCATCATGTTGTTTGTACAAACTATTAATTGTCTGTATAGACATCTTGAAGAATTGTATATCCCTATAGCACTATCCATAGTTGTTAGGTGCTAACCATCTTCTTCTTCTTTTATAAATATCCATCCATGATTTCCACCCTTAAATATGCCATTTTCACATTTTCATTCATGGCTAAAGCATTTTTGAGATCTCTCCCATCCTAAAGTTAGTTCGATCTACCTTGGGCAGGCTTAAAGGCTCTCTGTTACCTTTTATATGTCTAACTTGGCTTAGAATTTCTTCCAATGGCTTGTGATTTATGAGATCTCACTACTTATTCTTTCCATTTCGAGGATACTAAGATTTACCTCCTACTAGAAGAATTTTGTGCCATTCTTGACTGTAATATCATGGTTGTAGATCAGACTGCTTTGCCACATAAGATGATGGACTTATTCAATCTGCGATATGATAAGGTACCCAAGTACACCCTAGGTGAAGAAAAGATTATTATATCTCCATTCCTCTTTTTTTTACCCTATTAGGGGTCACATCTACGAGACATACGCCCATATTATAGTGATAGTCTAGATAAGGGAGTTCCTACTACAAAGAGATGACAGAGAGATAAATCAATAGATTTGTCCTCTTCTTAAAAAGGTTGAGCTCGAGAAAACTCTCATTCCTACGATTCTGGGCAAGACCATTATAGGCTTGGACGAGGTGTTCCTTGGTGTTAGCAACTCTTTCTCTAAGAGTCCATTGCTACTTTAAGTTCAAACTATGCTTGCAACCTTCTATATATATATATATGATTTATTTATTATTATTATTATTTCATTTTTTTATCTTATTGATGTGTGCAATTTAACACATGTAGTTGAGTCAACTTTGTAGGATATTTTGTGATTTTTTAGTTAATTATCTGTGATGGCCATTAGAATCTAGTTATAACTTAAGAATCTGTCCATGAAGGAGTATATAACGCATGTTGTAACACTTTCTACAAACATATTGATGTGGCGTAAAGGGAAATCTTTTTTTTTTTGGAAGCTTTATTCATGTCTTGGTAATCAACACATGTCCTTACCCTCCCATCTTTCTTAGGTACTGGCACTATGTTAGCTAGCCACTCAGGATAGTCAACTATTTCTAAGAACTTGGCATTCAACTACTTTGCCACCTCTTCTTTAACCAACTAAGCCTATTATGGTCTCATTCTTCTAAGCTTCTGCTTTACCAGACTCATATGTGGATAAATTAAAATTCTAAGCTCAACTATTTGTCAGTCAACTCTCGACATATCCTTATATGTCCAAGCAAAAATCCTCTTATATTTTTTAAGCAACTGTTCAAACTTTCACTGCTCCTCTAGAGTAACGTCATTGGCAATGAGCAAGATTTTTAGATTTTCTTGTGAGCTAATATTAAATGCAGTGGTATACACATAATTAATATTAGATATGCTCATGAAATGATGCAGGCTATGCACACTACAATCAAGGAACTCATCACACAAATAAGCAAACTCATCATTCAATTATCTTAAACTTAAAAATAAATACATCATCATCATCTTTAAAGAGACTAGAAACATAGACATCAGTGGTATTTGCAAAACAACTTCTTTTGGCATATTTGTAGGATTTTTTCAACATTTGTCTTCTCTTTTTCTATAACCTTTCTCCATTGATCACTTAAGCTACATCTGAGTCACCAACTTGTTCAGTACCCATTCCCTTTTCAGATTTTGTACCAGTTATAGCTTTCACAATCTGTTCAAAGTCTTGTTTCATTTGACTATCTCCAATCTCAATCTTCATAAAACTCTCTAAGAGAGCCACCCCTTCTGACTCAGCCTGTTTGGTGTCTAGTGCCTAACTTTATGCTTTCTCACCATCACCCACGTCCTCAGTGGGGCTTACAATCATATTTTCAATATTAGCCAGGCTTATCCCATTGTATTCGCCTTCTATGAACTTCCATCTGGTATATCCCCATTTTGGATCTATGTGTGGTGCATCTGGTCTAGTTACCTCATATTTCTTCTTTATGAGATCTTTACTTGTAGCTATAACTATTGGTCTAATAAATAATACTCATGTTCTTCCTTAGATACCTTATATTTATCATTCCATAGCCAGATGGTCTAAAGGGTATATAAAACCATAACTTGATTTGATTCTCGAGTACTCTTCTCCTTCGCGATCTACCTACCTTTTTTCTTTTTCTTCTTTTTTCTAATCTCTATCATTTGATGAATCCTTATAATTCAAATAACCTATTTCTCTAACCCCTATTTGAATAGTGTCATCAACTAATGGCTTCTCCCTTTTTTCATGAAGACATTAAATAGAGGCTTATGGAGATCTCTTTTAACTTTGTTCATTTCCCACAATAACCAAGTCTTCTTCGGGTAGTTTAAGTCAAAATCTTTTAAAACTCTGACACTTATAGAAATCTTCCATAATCCTTGACCTGATAGAAAGTACATATTCTTCATGATACCTATCACCTTTAGGTGAACTCATTTGTTTATGACTCTAGCAATTTGGAAACCACAGAGATAGGTATAGCCACACTCAATATTAACATAATTTTCTTAACTTCTACATAAATAGTGAGCACTTCACCCTTGTAAGGAATCTCAACCTTTTAATGTACCATAGATGGTAGTTCTCCTAACGAGGCGATACCATGGCCTTCCCAGTAGCAGTGAGTGATAGAGATGTCTAACACTATAAACTCCACCATTGCTTTGATAATCCTAATTTTCACCATGGTTTTGAATACATCAGTAGTCGGCCTTCAACTATCTTCATAGGACTAAATGATATTATTTGACATTTTTAGGTATTTCTTTAATAACCTAAACATGTACAATAACTTTAAAGGGCAAATGTTAATCTTGAATTCATCATCAACCATCACACATGAAGTGATCCTCCCCTTTACCTCGCTCTTATGAATAAAGCCAAGTTGTGATCCCTTCCTTTTAATGGCAAGTCTTTATAAAAAAAAAAAAAGTGATTTTTTGCTTGTGGGTGACCAAAATAACAACATCCTTTGGTGTAGCTTCCCTAAAGATAATCAGACTTCACAGAGCTTTAACCATAGCCTTCTTATGCTTTTGGACGGTGATAAACAACTCTTACATACTAATCTGGGTTGGTATCTTCTTTAACTATCACAAAATAAGGTTATTCTCCTTTTTATTATCCACAGACAAATCGTCATTTTCTTTATCCACCCTTGATTCCTTGAGAGTTTCTCTATTAGGGTAATACTTTTCGCTTCATGTCATATGGTTCACCTGTTCCCCTTCCTTTTATTTATCACTTTCTTCCCATAACCTGATCATCATTTTCCTTTTCCCTTTTTTTTTCCCTCATTTAGGTTCTCCAATATATTAATGGTGCAAAATACAATAGCAACCTCTTTTGGTACTTCTTCAATTATAACCATAACAACTTCCTCAGGAATTTCTGAATCTATCATAAATGCCCCTTAGTTGGGAGGTGGAACATTATAATAGTTTGGGAGAAGATTTCCTCTTATACTCGGCCTTCTAACATTTGGTGGAACAATCATCTTGTTATTAGTGAGATCTTAAATTTTGTGCCTCAGCCTATAATAATCATCAATATTGTGTCCAACCCCTTGATAAAAGACATAGTTTGTCTTAATGTCATATCCCCTTAGCAGCGAGTTTAAGGGTGGTTTAGGTGTTAGAGGCTTTAGTACCCACTTTTTTTGTAACCTCTCAAGTACCTTAGACAGGGACATCTCCAAATCCATGAACTGCTTCGGAGTCTTCACAGCATTCACATTAGCCATCTTGCTTCCTTCTCCTTAGGGCTAGGATGGGCCATTTCTTCTTCCTTCATGTTTTCTATTTGACTTGGACTCTAATTCCTTGGCATGTAAATTGACTTCTCTGAGACCTTCAAAATTTTGCATCAACACACATGTAATTTTAGTGCTAATACCAAAAACGATCCTCTAACAATCATCCGGACTTGTTCTCTTTTGGTTGGTCTAGTAATTGCCTTAGAAACCATTTTCTTCCACCTCCTTATATAGTCATTAAAACCATCCCTAGATTTTTGCTTCATTGACCTAATATCTTATAGGGTAGCCTTTAAGTTTGAATTATAGGCATAATGCTTCTCAAAAGCCTTCGTCTATTCTTTCTAGTCTTCCTTGACAGTCTTTGACTAATTGAAATATCATGTCTTAGTAAATTTTCTAACGATAGGACAAAAATTTCTAACATTGTGTCTATTGGTGTCCTAGATCATTCATGACCAATACATATGAACAAATATGGTTCTTTGCATTCTAAGTACTTGTGAACTTTGAAAGCTTAGGTATTCAAAACTTAGCTAAAAGTTTTTGGGGTTTACAATCAAGTAACTCCTCAATATCAATTTCTTTTCTTTAGGCCTTTGGCTCCTAAAGCCTTTTATCTTTCCAATTGTTTAGCAAAGTCATTAAATCAAGTACTCTCATTTTCACTTTCCATAAGCTTATCAAGAGTAATAGTAGTACTTCCCACTCCTCTACTAAGCTTACTCTCATGGTACTCCTTCATCCCAAACAGATCATCATTAATCACTACAGGCTAAGGTGTTTCCATGGGTGCCTTTCCTTGTCTATCCTACTAACAGATGACTCTGCTTTCATTAGAATATCGCTAAGGTATTTATTCACCTCCTCAATGACCTTTTCCTCTATCTTGCAGCTAAACTCAACCATCATCTTTTGTAACACTTTCAACAATATTATAGGTTTCATGATTAGTTCTAGTCATTGGATCAAGCTAGATGTCTTACTTTTGCTAGTGAGTCAGTTGCCCTTTTCTCCTCCACTAGTTTTTGTTGGAGCTATGATGGTTGTAAGACAAGGGTTATTAGTATGATGTATGAATAAATAAGAATGTGTGTATGTATGTAAAGTACTAGTTATTACCAAAAGATCCTTCCAAACTTATTCCTCCTACACATAAGGTCTAGAGGCTTTGTCCTAGTTGGAGTCTTATTCTTCCACTAATAAGGGGTAGAGAATGTATGCGGTCACCTTAGACTCAAAACGGTTAAAGTCCAAAAATGGAACTAACATCATAATAATAAAGAACTTCTTACATTACTTGAAGAAGAAAATTTATAAGGAAATAGAGAATCCCTTTTACATGGGAGGTAAGGGATGTACATAAGTATTTATATAAAGAAAATGAAAACTCTTTATATAATAGGGGGGAGGGGGGGGAGGGGGGAGGGAGGGGGGAAGGGGAGGGAGTATGCAAATATTTGCATAAGGGGGTGATTACATCAAAGGGAATGAGGTAACATTGTATTTACATTGGGTATTCCTAATCATGTTCTTTAAAGACTTCAGCCCTTCTTTGAAGAAGAAATACAAACAAAAAGAGGTGTTGGCCTAGTGCACCAAGAATGGGAGTTGAATTGGTGGCTAATTGAAAATTAAAATGAAGGTTAAAGTGTTTAGAAAGTTCAGAAATAGAGGAGAACAATCAACACAAAAGGTTTATAGTGGTTCGAGTGTTAACAAACCCTACGTCTACTCCCTAATTCTTCACGATTGGGTATTTCACTTAACTAAACTTGGTGTTTCAAGCTCACACCCAACTTGTTCAACTTGTGCTTTATGGCTCACACAAAACCCTTACAACCTTGTATTTTTAGGCTCACACAAAAACCTTTCACAAGTGTTTTGGATAGGCTCACACTTCAACCTCTTACAGGAGTTTTAGAATCCAGGCCAATTCTCAACCTACTTACAAAGATGTTTATTGCTCACACCAAACAATCAATAACACTTAAAGAAGAGTAAAAAAATAAGTAGCAAATTAGCAAGACTTTGGTTACAATTAATTCAATTCTCTTGCATTTACATCTGTTTGATGGAGTATTTATAGCCCACATCCACCAAAGAGATGTTACTCTAAAACTATCCCCAAATTTCTAAGTTGTGCTAGGCAGATTTTGCATTAATGCTTGTTAGGCAGAAGTCAATCTCTACTCTCATTTCCCAAATGCGAATTTTTAATTTGCATTAAGGAGTCAGAAATTACGACAGAAAACTCCATTCTATGTCTAACGGCTAGTCCATGTGTCCTTCATACATTGGTTGTCCAAGAAATATAGTTGTTGTATTCTACTAATTACTTAAAAGTCAGGGTCGCGAGTTTGCTTTGCCTTGGGCGCAACTGAGACCTTGAATTCTTTTGTTTGGAGAGGAAACTTCAACTTCTTGAGTCATAGTCTCGACAAAATATTCACCCTCGCGATTTTTGATTTCCAACGATTGCCTTGGACACTTGGCGTGTTATAGCTATGGTTTTGGTTCCCTCCTTTGTCATAATGAAACTCGTGATTGCGACCTCAGACGCAAATGCCATTACGAATTCCTTTGTGATTCAACCAAGGCTCATTTTGTTGAGTCACAGTTGCGAATTCGCCCACAAATTCCTCTAGCTTAACTCCATCCATTCTTATAACAATGTAGCGGTTGCGATTTAAGGGATATCGACTACAAATTTGGATGTTCTTCTAAAAGATGGAGATTTTGACTTCCATCTAACTTTCAATGAAAATAACTCTTATAAACTGCAAAATAATACTTGAATAAAATGTTATAACTGATCAATCTCCATTGTCAAGATCAAAAGAGGCTTATGACATAGGTTTTACCAACCTGGTCCAATAAGAGGTATCCTATTCCAAGGTGTTATTAGCTCTTACATATGTTTAAATGGTTGAGATGGTTGTTATAGTTGATGGATCCTACAAGCTTGGGGGATAGTTGTCATAACCCACCATTTGACATACTTGAAAGTACTTGGCTCGTGAGTGATAAACCCTCCTCACCATCTCTTAAGCTCAAATAGAGCTTAAGTCTCAAATTTAGAGAATCCATTAGTTTTTCTAAGGGAAGACCTGATGCGTGTGGTGAAATATGGAGGTTAGATGAATGTAATAGACCAAACAATAATAAAGTTAATATAGTGAAGTGAACCAAAGATTGAACGCTAAGTCAATTTCATATCCTTAGTGGGGTGTGAATGCCTAAAATCTTATATCTGGGTTGCACTCAAACAAATGGAATCTTACCTATGACTTTTACCTTTTATTGATTAAGAAGGGATCAAGGGGATGGGGGTTGTACATTGGAAACAATCCCAAAGCATGGCATACGTTTGGATCAATGAGGGATCCATTAGGCCTTACTCTAGTTTGATGCCTATTTCCAACATTAGTGGTCAACGAGGGACCAAGGTAAGACAACACATTAGCATTATCCCCAAAGAGGTGTGAAGTCACCACTCAACTTTGGTCAGGATAAGAATCTAAGAAAGGCAAAATTTAAACCTAATTAAGTCATTTAGAAGGCCTAATTCTTCTTCACCCCATCAAAGATTTGGTTTAAAAATTGAGTACTATTTAAGAAAGTGGTTAGGCATCTCTAAACTGCTCAGATATTAGGGTTTGGCCTTCAGGCATCTTTGGCTCACTTTTATCATTTTAGCCTTATTATTAATTAATCCGACCAATGCCCCTAAACATGCTTCTAACATAATCAACCAACCATATCAAAGCATCATCATAATCAATCTTAAAGAGGATGGGGATCATGCAACATGTTAAGAGGGGTATCATACATGTCAATGAACTACACTCATGATCACCATGCATAATCAAACATTCAAAACGATGATCATCAAGACCATCATTCATAGTCAAACTCAACTGAGCACCTACATTCAAGAAAACACATAAGTTTTTCATCAACATAAGGATAACATCATCAAAGTAAACAAAATAGGATTTATGCAAGTAAGAGTCTCACCATATCTCCATAAAGAATCATAAACATGAAATGCTAATGCAAATTGGTGGATCTTAAAGGCCTAGGACAAAATCTTGATAAATGGAATCCTATGGTTATTAAACCCTCCTCCATATTTACTCTAAAGGAGCCAAGCATCTGCACACATCATTAACCATATTAAGGTTAGAATGTTACACAAGAGAAGTAGTTATGAGGTCAAAATGTGCATGGAATGTAAATATGAAACATAGTCTAATGGGTAGGTCACTAAGTCTAAACTTTCTCATCCACCTCTAATCATGTAATTACCCTAAAGCATAAAGAAAGAAATGAACTAGCTAGAGACCTAATCACATCTGCCTAAAGTGATAATATTCATGGTATAACACAACTCAAAACATCTAAAATCATAAGAAAGTTGTCAAGATCACATGAATGAGAAATTCCTCACTTGTTCATGGTTTAAAATAGTGCCAAAATAGAAAGCGAAACATATCTAATCATATAAAACAAAGAGAAGAAAGAAAACTTAGGACTTGAAAGTTATACTGCATAACTCAAGCTTGGCCCTTACCCCATACTTTGAAGGAATAACAGTCCTAGGTTATAAAACCTACCATTATTCTGGCAAAGAAGCTCCCAAAACACTAAAAGAAAGCAAAAAAGTAAAATGAACTTGAATGGGGAAGAAAGGAAAATTTGCAATATATTCCCAATTAAATAGGGTTGTACATACCTTTAAGAAGTTTGTACAACCTTTCTAGGTGGTTTGTATCAATCATTAGAGGTCTATACAACCCACCTAAACTTGGTTTTCGAAAACTGAAAAGACAAAGAACAAAGGGGAAAAGAAGAGATAGGATAGGGGCTTTAGATGATGTTAGATGTCTTTCTTGAACTCAAAGGCACTTAGTTTATGGTATTGTCTTTCAAAATACAATGAAAAGTGTTTAAGCATAAGTGCAAGAGACCTTATTCTACCTTGGATCTTTAGTGGAAAGGTTCAAGTGTTTAGTTTATATGGATTTAAGGTTTTTCAGTAACAATTTTGGTAGAGTAACTTTAACCCTCTCTCTCGCTCTAATGGGAGGGATACTTATAGAGGGAGAGAGGTGTGAAAAGTTAGAATGGCTTTGGTTACACCACATTCATGACTTACAACAGACAAGGGCCATGCAAGTTCTAAAATTAAGGTTATCAAATGGTCTGCATAGCCAAGTGGTTGGCTATACAACCCACTTGGTTGGTTGTACATCTAATTAGTTGACAGTGGTGGGATTCTAAAATCTTCTACTAGCTAGGGTTTAGTGCTTGGTTGTACAGCCAATTAAACTAAGGCTAGCAGATTTAAGCTTTTGGGCCAGGTCGAGTTGGGCTTGGTTTAAGGCTTGATCCAAGGCTTCTTAAGGCTTTTGTTCTTCTTCCTTTTGTAATTTTCCTTATACTTTAAGGAATAATCTTGATAGTTTTCATCATCGGGCTTGCATCCTAAGGGCCAAAATCTGATGCTCACACTAACCCTTTACAACTATTAAACCTAAAATAAAACTAAAAAATGATGAAAGAATGCTTAAAATTTTAAATTCTTAATAAAGCTTATTTTAGCTATTGTAATATATTTAACAACCTTCTAAAGGACATATTAGGTGCCTTTATGTAGACTAAGATCCAATTGAATGATTTGAAATACCTCAAATACAAAACTAGCTATTACTAATTATTTTCAATAAAAACTAGTTGTTATAATCATTCCGTGATCATTAAAAATGCTTAACGAGCATTGTGGTGATTCAATTTTACACAAAATTAAGAGATTAATCTTCTAGAAATTTTCAATGATTATTAAAAATGTCAATTTATCATTTAATTCACTCTAATGACCATTGTTGATATTCTGTTGTCATTGAAATTGATTATACACATTAAATATGTTGTAACTTCCTCTACATAGCTCCAAATTAGGATATATTTTTTTAGTGAAAATTAGATTGAAATAGATTTCTTTCTATATATGGATCACTATTGAAATATTTAGGTTGGAAGAGTTAATAATGGAATGAAATGCATGAGTCTGGTTTGAAAAAAAGTGTTAAATTATATTTGTGTTTGGGATGGTAGGAATGGAAAACAATGATTTGAGATTAATTATATTTGTTTGCAATGGAATGGAATGGAAGGTGTTAGACTAGGTTATTCAAACCTAAGTCAAAGCTCTCATCTTGACAATATAGATTGAAAGTTCAAATGTCAATTTTAAGTGTTATTTTTATAGTTTATAAGAGTTATCTTCTATGGAAGTCAAAATCTGCATCTTTTAGAAGAACAGAGAAATTCGTGGTCGATATCCCCTAAGTCGTGACCGCGACACTACTATAAGAATGGATGAAACTAGGTCAAAAGAATTCGCAGGCGAATTTGCAGCCGCGAATCAACTAAAGGAGCCTTGGTTGAATTACAGAGGAATTTGTGATCTCAGTAGCGCCCAAGGCATTGATATCTCGCGACTGTGGCTTTTGAGAGTGATTAGAACACAACGGCTATATTTTCATGGATGGCCAATGAACAGCTGACACGTGGACTAACCGTTAGACACAAATGGTGTTTTCAGCCCCAATTGGAAATTCATGACTGAGAAAAGTTAGTAGCTGCCGTGACTTCAACCTGACAAGCATTTAATGTTGAATTTGCCTAACACATCTTGGAGATTTGTTTATAGTTTTAGAGTAACATCTCTTTGGTGGATGTGAGCTATAAATACTCCACCAAACTGATGTAAATGCAAAAGAAAAACAATAGGTAGTGCCAAAACTCTTGCGAAGTTAATTCTCTACTTTAATTCCTTATTTCTTTGTACATAGTTTGGTGTGAGCTTCAAACACCTTGTGTAGGGTTTGAGAGTGAGCCCTTAAATAGAAAACTCTTGTTTAGATTTCAGAATTAGTCTTGTTATAAAACTCTTATATAGGTTGAGTGTGAGCCTTGGAAAACACTTGTAAGGTTTGATGTGAGTCTAAACACCAGGTTAAGTGTGAGCCTTGGAAAAACACTTGTAAGGTTTAGTGTGAGCCTAAACACTAAGTTGAGTATGAGTTTGTAAAACACTAAAAATTGAGTGAAAAACTCAATTGGTGAATTGGGAAGTAGATGTAGGGTTGGTTAATACTTAAACCACTATAAAATTCTTTTGTTTATTTTTCTCCTACCCTTTCTCTAAAACTTTCATTCTTGTGTGCTTCCTCTAAAATAAAAACTTCAAATTTGTCACCAGTTCAACCCCCTCCCCCCTTTCTTGGTGCATTAGAGCCAATAGAAGGTTAACTTAAAAATTCACAAAAATACCCTTATATATACTAATTTAACAAAAGAATTTAAGAATTATCTCTCATTCTTTTAAAAAAATTATATTTAATGACGCTCTCTTAAATTATTTATATTAGAATATATTATTCTATTATTTATTATATTATAATAATAGTATTATATTCTAATTTATTATTTATTATATTCTAATTTCTATTCTATTAGAATATATTATTCTATTAATATTTAATATTATTTATTTAATATTATTCTATTAATATTATTTTTTACATTAGAATATATTATTCTATTATTTATTATATTCCAATTTCTATTATATTAGAATATATTAATATTATTTATTATATTAATATATATATTGATATTAGAATATATTATTCTATTATATATTATATTAATATTATATTATATATATTATATTAATATTATAATTTATATTATAATATAATATATTATATTATTATAATTTCTATAATTTATATTATAACTTATTATTATAATATTTAATATTATTATAATATTATATATTATATAATTTTATTTATATTTTAATATTATTATAATATTATATATTATATAATTTTATTTATATTTTAATATTATTATAATAATATTATTATATTATATTTTGTAATATTATTATAATATTATATAATTTATTTAAAATTTATATTTAATTTATATAAATATATATATAATTTAATATACAAATAATTTAATATATATTAATATATAACTATATATATTAATATATAAAATAATATATACTTTAATTAATTATTAATATAATTTCTAATTATTTATAATTATTAATATAATTTAAAATTTTAAAATTTAAAATATATTATATTATAGTATATGAGAATATAATTTCAAATAAAATATATTATATAATTTAATTATTATATAAATGGAATTTCTAATTTATATAATTTCTAATTTAATTATTCTATGATTTAATATATAATTGATATTTTTATGTTATACTATATTTAATATATTAAAATAAATAATTTTTAAAATTTATCTAATTTAAATTATTTTAATTTAATTTAAATAAATAAATATTTTAATTCTTTTAGATATTTTATTTTTCTATATTTTAATTAGTTATTTATAATTTAATTAAATAATATAGTATTAATTATTTTTCATCAAAAAAATAATTTGAAACTGATAGCAAAATAAATTATCTACTTTTTCTTTAATTTGAAACAAATAGAAAAATTATCATTTGAATGTTTCAATATAGAGGTTGAAATGGATTTTGATAGATTTAGCAAATCCTTAAAAACAAATTTATTTCACTCTAACATCTCTTATCCAAACATAAAAATTATTTTTAAACCGATCTCTTTTATTTCATTCCCTTCTAAACACTTAACTCAAACATAACCTTCATATTTAATTGTGAACCAACATAAACATATATGGTTGTGCTTTATATTTATTGTCCATAAACATCACCATCAGCACTTTTTTTATGACGTAAACCTAATCTCAAATCTATTGTAATAGCGTATATTTGAATCAGAGTCTTTTCGCACTTGAATTTAATACATAAATGAATTGTAGTGGACATCACATCAATATTATTCAAATTATAAACGATAGAGTATATTCGGATGATTTTAGAGTTCATATTTATTTCTTAAACATGAAGAATAAGAATAGCATAAAATTAATTAGAAAAAGATTATAATTTTGCGGTCAATCAAATCCTGTGCGCAACCAAGCGGAGATGACCAGAAGGTAAAAATAAAAAAATAGAAAGGCAAAATCTCAAGTACCTTCATCTGTCATCTATGTGCCAACTTAACAATTTGATAACCAGATTTAGGTCAATGAGTAATTGATCCTCAAAAATCACAGAACAAAATAATGAAATATTCTGAAGTTGTTATTGCTTCAGGCAAACTCTAATAAAATTAACATGGTCATTTTCAAGAAATTATTGAATAGACCCGTCTCCTAGCTAGTTTACACGAGTAGCATATGAATACGTGAGAGAATGCAAAATGCATCAAACGCATTCAACAATAATCTAAGTTAATCTTGATCCATGTCAATATAATAAGATAAGATGCTTTTTCCATATGGGCATCTCATTCGAAGTGCAAAACCTAACACTAATAACGAACTAATAATGAGTCATTTTTTATGTTGGTTATCGAGTACCCATATCTCAATATGTACATAAATGAATACTAGTAAAGTGCTTTGGATATTCAAAAAAGTACTTGGATCCCAAAATTTTTGCACGGTAGAAATGGAAGCCCTAAATCCAAGGTAGAGGCCACATGCATGCACGTTCCTTGCTGCTTAAAAACTTATAACTAACATCTAATAAGACGTAGAAGAACGTTGAAGCTGAATTCTTGATCCATGTGTATACAATACAGGCCATAGCTTAAGACGTACCCTTTCTCACTTTCTTCACACGGTTCCTTCATATTAACATCAAACATTAAATACAAGTATGGAATTTATCCAGCCTAGAATTGTCGGTAATGCCACGTGGACAAAACCCAGAAAGCTAGTCTATATAATGGTCATCAAATCTCCACGCATATCATGCCACTTTAATCCACTATCAGCTATAGTCAAATGTACATATATGCAAGCTAAGTCCCATAGGGCTAAATAGTGAGGAAGAAAAATGGCGAGATCAGGCAGCTTAGTATTTTTCTCACTAGTAATTCTTGCATTAAGCTTGTGTATGGCAAATGTGGAGGGTCTGCGGTGGCATTATTACAAGCAAACAACGTGCCCTGAGGCAGAGGTGTACGTAAGGCACCAAGTAGAATTGTTCTGGAAGAATGATACAACCATTACACCTAAGCTCCTCCGGTTGCTCTACACAGATTGCTTTGTCACAGTATGTGCTTGTCAACCTCATCCCCATGCTTGCTCTTACGTATATTAAACTAGTTATATTGTCGCTGGATATATATATATATATATATATATATATATATATATATATATATATATATATATATATATATATTAGATGTAAAAGAAAAAAATTAATATTAACTACATATGGATTAAAGTTTATCAAAATTTATAGAATTAAATCTATGAATTTATCTAAATCTCTTATTCATATGAAATTGCAAATATTAATTTCATCTAAATTAAAATTATTTTAAAAATTTAAAAAATATTTGTAAACTTTTTAAAAATCAGTGATTTTAAAAAAGGTTATATGACATATTTTATACATATATTATTCCTTGAATATAAGTAAACTAACTATTTAGCTTTCAATTTTTGGTATTATTTAATGTTAAAGATATTAATTAATTGTGTTATAATTGATTTCATAAAAAATATTAAATATTTCACTATTACTTTAATCTTATATGAATAAAATTTTTAAAAAATTAAACAGTGACGCTAAGAATTTTAAGGGACTTGATGTATCAAGTAAAGAGAGTGAATTTTTTCTATACTCCAGTAAAGAGAGTGAATTCTCTCTCTCTCTCTCTCTCTCCATATATATATATATATATATATATATATATATATATATATATATATATATATATATATATATGTGTGTGTGTGTGTGTGTGTGTGTGTGTGTAATGTTTTAATAGTTATTGCAATTTTTACCTATTCATAGTGACTACACTATCAACTTTTAGATTAAAAATGTAACTGTTTTGATTATTCTAACTATCAATTAATTATTACACTGAAAACTATAAACATTTAAAACTCTTATATATATATATATATATATATATATATATATATATATATGTATGAAAGTCATAAAACTCTCTAAACCTTTTGTTCTCTTCTATGAATTTTTGTTTTTTTCAATACGCTCAAGAAAAATTCAGTAAATCGTTTAAGTAAATATACAAGGATTTGATTAGTTTTTCTAGGAATGTGAGAACGTAGGTATATATTTAATTAATCTGTACGTTCATATTCTATAACATTTTTCATGTATTATTCCTTTAAATGCTTGCTTCCATGTTTAATTTACGTTTCCTCCTTTGCTATAACCATAATCATTTGACGAAAATCAGGGATGCGATGCGTCAATTCTTCTTGACGGACCAGAATCAGAAAAAACTGCACCACAAAATTGGGGACTCGGTGGATTTGTAGTTATCGACAAGATCAAAGAAGTTCTTGAAAAACGTTGCCCTGGAGTCGTTTCTTGCGCTGACATTCTTAACCTCGCTACCAGGGATGCGGTCCATTTGGTACGTTACAAATACTGCTTTAGTTTGTCATTAAATGGACTAATAATAAAATTTACGTCTCAATTAGATCAATTATTATGTGTTAACTGCAAAATATTTCTAAAAATTTTCATGGTCGTGTATAACTCTAAACCAAACAGGCAGGTGGACCATCTTATCCCGTATTTACGGGAAGAAAGGACGGGATGACATCTAACGCGGCTTCTGTGGACCTCCCATCGCCATCCATCTCACTGATAGATGCATTGGCATACTTCAAGTCGAGAGGATTAAATGATCTTGATTTTGTAACCCTCCTTGGTATGAAAATTAAATATGTAATCTAACCCTCATAATAATGCCCTTTAGTTTCGTAGTTTTACCTTGATCTCTCCCATATGCTCTATTTATAAGCATGATCCTATTTGTTGTCCAATCAATTCATCATGGGCTCTTGTATATCAGGTGCACACTCAATGGGCAGAACCCACTGTCGCTATATTCTGGATCGGCTGTACAATTTCAATAATACAGGAAAGCCAGACCCTAATATGGACTCAGCATTTGCAGCTCAAATGAAAAAGTTGTGTCCACGCAGAACCAGAAAGGGCCAAACTGATCCACTGGTGTTTCTGAACCCGGATTCTGGTTCTAGCAACAAATTTACAGAGTCCTTCTACAAGAGGGTTTTGTCCTACAAATCAGTCCTTGGAGTTGATCAGCAGCTGCTTTTCAGTAATGATACACTACAGATCACACAAGAATTTGCTGCTGGTTTTGAAGACTTGAGGAAGTCATTTGCATTATCAATGTATCGGATGGGATATATCAATGTTCTAACAGGGAAGGCAGGAGAGATACGCCAAAATTGCCGGTTCACTAATAAAAAATAACCAAACTCAACCTATGATATTATCTTGTAAGGGTAGATTTGTCATCATAAGAAATACTGGAGAAAAATATGGTCAAGTAAATTATATTTGTAACAAAAAATCCAAGAATAAAAGCATGCAAAAATCTGTTTCCCATCCACAATAACATTATGTAACTACTAAAGTAATGTAACTTGTTTTCAATATTGACTCTAGAATAATTGATACTTTTGTCTCTGGCAAGTTGGAGATATCATTTCAATTTCATATAAACAAAAGGACAGTGATCAAAATTTTTATTACATATTTTGCTATATAAATATATCGCATACTCAAATTTAGGGAGGGAAAGAAAATACAGTATGTGCACCTAACCTGTCAGAAGTCTCCATGGCAGCTAAACTATCAGGAAACAGATGCACCAGAAAAAGGACTTCTTTTGTTCTTTTTGATTCTTCAACTGGCTTCCAAAAGTAGTGGATACACTGTAAACAACAAATGAAACAAAAATTTAAATGATAACATTCAATGAATCATTGAATAGAGCCTAAATACCAATTCTGCGATGTAATAAAGCTTGAAGTAAAATGCCATCAAACTCAAAGTATAATTTAAAAAAAAAAAATCATTTATGCAAAATGTCTGATTTGTCTTTTATACAATCACCTCCAATGATTATGAAGTATAAGTATTGATAGCTGATAATGAAATTGAGCTCAATCTAAAATTCAAAAACCCTCAGAAAGAGGATCCAACTCAAGCTGCAAGCTAGTATCTATCAGTTATGCTTCTTCAGTTTTATGCCAGTATCCTCGACCAATATTATGGTATGGCACAGATTACCCCATCACCAATCTACTAGAATCAAGAGGGTAAGGTGCACCTCTCTTCACTAAACTTGAGAAATTATTGCATGAGTGACCCCTTTCTCACAAAGATGTGGCATTCACTCACCACATTTTAGGTGGTTCCATGTATTTGTTAGTGTAAGGTGCACTATTTCCTTGTGTGCCAGGTTCACCTAACAATTCTTCCAAAACTTTTGGAGTGATTTCACCTTGATCTATAGACATGGCAGCCCTGATTAAAGTGGTCTCCGCTATTTTAGGTGAGCTTGCTCACTCGGGATCAATTTTCAATTGAAGTTGCTCACTGAAGCCTTCGGAATTTTGATCATTATGACAACATTTTATACATCATCAAAGTTTTAGTGAAACAAATCAAGTTAAACGGAAGAGGCGAAATTATCCCCAAGGTTCAATATCCAGAAGTGCATTTTACTCAAAATCAAGACGAACGTTCTCACATCCACATTAAAAAAATAAATTATCCCCAAGGTTTCAATAAACTCTGTTGGGATCCTTCAAAGTATACAAAAATAAAATTTGAAAACAAAATAAACCAATAAAAGGATTTTATGTAGTTAGCTATAAATCTAAGTACCCAGACACATTTTTCACTATTCAATATATTCAATATTACAATATATCCTAAATATTACTATAATTATTAAACTTCAGCTCAATTATGCATTATTAAAAATTTATAAACCCCAACGTTTGGCCCAATCCAGACTTTGGTTACTCCTTTATCAGAATCATAAACTTCTGTCCTTTTGATCCACAAAATTTAAAACTATTTGGCGTTTGTTGCCAATAAAGGACCAAATTACACAGAAAAGGTGTGTATTAGGCCAAACCTCAGAGGTTGTTTGAAATTTTCCCTTCAACTTATAGGAAATATAAAACATATCATACAACGCTGCCAAATATAAATTAGGGCCTATTTACCATAATTATTGAGACAAGTTTCCACTACTAACAAAAGCATGGGCAAAAAAGTTTCACATATAGAAAGAAAAATACAAACCAACTAAAATTTCCAAAGCAGCCATATTAAGAACCCCCCTTATATGCAGACAAAATAATATTTATCACGAAACCAAGACCCTATGTGTACTTGTACCTAGTTTCAATTGAGAAATTGCAAAAACAAGAGGCAGGATGGTTGGCAATGCAGTCCAGATCATATGTTCAAGTGTTCATATGTGAAAAAACATTTTTTAGCATGTAGATAAAGAGGTTTGAAAAGAGCCTTCATACCAACACTGAGTAAAAATCACAATAGCTCGATTTACAATTCAACAGTTTCATAGAAAATCATCTTAGCATCTTTTCATCAATTATTCTATCATCTTCCATTTTGCTACAAATGAACATTTGCTCTCTTGTTATCTTTAATTAAATATACAAAATAACACTAGTAATACAAAGAGCAGTAACATGGACCACGAATGAAAAATTTCACATGTGATAAGAAAATAAATTTTGAAAGAATTGTCTAAGGGACCCAACAAGAACCAATCACTATGAAAAAGTAATCGCTGTTCACTTGTAGGGTGTAAGTGCATAAAATGAACTTGGATGCTAAAAGAACAAAAAATCAATACATGCAACTTCATAACTTTCCTGGCATCAGGCATTTTATTGTAATAAAGAAAGAAAGCCGAGCCAGAACTACACAGTAGTTACCTCATAAAAGTTATCAAGGAGACAGTGAAAGAACAGAGAACTGAACTTAGTCTTCGCATATCTGCAGCTCAAAACTCCATCTCAAAAGATCCAAATAACTTGGTTAGTGATACTCAAAGTTTGCAGAACAGTGCTTCTGTCAGCAGCAGCATATGCTAAACCGCACAACCTAGTCACTATTCTGAGTTGCAGGGTTCTTGCTCTTTATCAGCTGTTTGAACCAAAAGCAGCCCAAAAAGAAAAATATAGCATAAAGTAAAGCATAAATGACAGATTGTATTTACTGACAAGTAAATGGAAAGAGAAAAAGGGGAGGGGTGCTTAAAAAGACATTGTGTTTTATTTAGTGTTGCACAAACCAAAACATAAATAAATGATAAGCACCTAACCTTGTAAAAATACTTCTTCCGAAGTTTTATTGCCGTTTGTATGCATCTTTTGACATGGATCTTTGGCAGTTTATCATTAAAAATCTGCAGTCATTCAAATATATAAGTGTCAATGAAACTCAACTCAGTCTCAGTACCAATCTGATTGAGGTTAGCAGTATGTAGCATTTCCCTTTTTAATACTCAATATCTGGAACAAGAGTTGATGAAAATAATAAACAAAATAGCAAAAGAATTAAGTTATTAGGTGACTGAAAATCATTTGGACATTGTGCATATGTTGAGCTGGTCTCATTTGGCTTTGGACATGACATATACATTTTACATATTGCGACTCAACAATCTTAATCCTCAAATATAAAAGTCAAAAATATGCTAGGAACATAAGCAATTCTCCAGTATCCCAAGATCAAAACATACTATAAAATTCATGTGATGCCAAGAACTCAAGGAGCAAAATCACTTCAATCCAAAGTTTTTTTAGTTAGCGTTTTCTTTTCAAGACTAACAGTACATAGAAGCATTTTACATGACTACCCACTCAAATAAGCAAGAGGTAGGCTGTTGTTCATCGTTTAATCAGAGAAAGAGAAATCCTCAACAACAGTATACATTAGGCAAGGAAAAGCACATGGTCCCAAGAAAAATTGAGGATTAGTGGTCATATATACTGCTCTACTCATCCAAGAAAAGAAGAGCCAGACACTGCTCACATTAACTAGATGAAGCAAGCATAAAAGTATTTCACAATAGTGCACCTGCCTTTATCATATCATCAATTGAGTGAGTTTCTCTAATTATTTTCTGACGGTTCAAGATAAGAATTGCTGCCACACAAAAAACAGGTAATTCAACATCCCCATTTTTAGTTGATGAAACTACCGTGGTAATCTGCATACGGTCATTTCTAGACCAAAAATTCCTTGTCAAACCACAAAAGGGATAAGCTGATGCTGACTTCATTCTAATGTCCTCAGAGATGGAGTTTTCAACATTTCCATTCTTCATTTGGGAACTATCAACTGAACTACCATTACAATTTTCTGAGCTTTCTTCCCTTATTTCCCCCCCAGAATCACTTGGAAGATGTAGCACCAGTGCCTCCAGGCAGTTCTCCTCTAAATCACAGGCCAAGGATTCATCAAAATCAGCAGCCCACATCATCTGCGTCGAAAATGATCTCACAAAAGTCAGATTCACTAAAGGCAACTCTAAAGAGAAGTTACAATATTCATTATTTCAAGGAACTTCTCATCTCCGTAGACAGGGTTAAGAAGCCATGCTAACAAAATGCACCACTAGGAAAAATATCTCTTGACACCAACAAACACAAAATCTCAACAAGAAGTCAAAGCGGCCAACCGATAACTATCAATACTGAAACTAATTCAACGTGACATACCTACACTTATTCGTTAAAAGACATCACCTCTTAGAAGAAATGTTATTCAGGAAAAATTAGCAATTTCAAGTTCAGCTCCCCTTCAATGTTGTTGTCTATATTGGATACATAATGCAAAACATGACCTGAACTTGTGATTTAATAAGAGGATTTGGTTCTACCCGCCTATTCTGACATGATATGGCCATGCCATATCATAATCGAACAGCCAATTTGAAAAAACAGCAATTTCAGGTTCAGGTCTCCTTCAATGTTGTTGTCTAGATTGGATACATAATGCAAGCATGACCCAAACTCGTGATTTAATAAGAGGATATGGGGTTTATCTTAATTATGTTACCATTAAAATTCTGTCTACGTATTCTGACATGATATAGACATGTCATATCATGAATCGAACGGCCAATTTGAAAAAGACATAATTTTTACATAAACAAATGTATCAAGTTGGCACAACCACAATAGACTACTAGCCCAATTACCATTTAATAAAATACCAGTTTGGTTGTGCAATGGTTTTAAATAATGGTAGTTACGTTACATAATGACCATTGCATTATTAGATTTTGGTCTTCTGTTACCATTATACCCATAAATAACAGGCAAAGTTTTTCTGTAAATATAATGGCCATTACAACTGTTATATAACAGTAATGGTCATCATGTAACCATTACATAACAGTAACCTCTCTTTTCTTTTCTTTTAATTTTCATTTTTCAAGACATGAACACTTAAAAAAATCTATTTTGCTGTTCTAGAGTAGAATATTTATTTGAAATAGGTGCTTTACACTTGAAGAGTTGAAAGTTAATATTTATAGTAGGTGTTTTACGTTTATTAGTTAGTTGTGATTCTTAGTCTTAGTGAATTATATTGATATTTCTTAGTCTGCAATTTTTTGAAAAGAAATTGCTTAGCAGTCTACCGTTTCCATTAAGTTACGGCCATGATAGCGCATCACCATTTTAGCGTGATTGTGACCACAACTGCAATTTGAAACCATAAGATAAGCATATTCAATTGTTAAATTTAATTTAATTACTACAATGTAAAATTAGTCTAGATAGAAAATAAAGAAAAAATCAACACAACAAAGAAGCACATGATTGTATCATGCTAAACTAATTAGCCATGTTGAAATATGTCAACCCAAATACTGTGATGCTAAACTATTGGTGTTCCACTTCAACTTATACATATGAATTATGAATCTACCTGTCTACTACTTTTGCACAAAAACGTCTTTAGGACATGTCCTCTACATGACTGTCCCTTTCTAGTTATGGACCAGTCCTTTAATTTAACTTATTACAGAAATTATGTAGATCCTCTTTTCCTTTTATTTCATATGCAAAACCTGCTCAATGGACCAAAACTATGACCAAAGGATAACAGATCCAAAACACGCCACCTCATCCCCATTAGGATGAGGTATAGACCCTTCATTTGAAAAATTGGTTTCCTCTAGGATAAGTATATTAAAAAAAAATAAATAAGGCAAATAAATTTTAAGAGAAAAGGGAGAGGTTAAAAAAAATGGTGACACAAGGCCAGAAAGAAAATCCACCTAGCAGAATATGCAAGATCTTTAGAAGAAACACAAACAGCTTTGAGGAGATTTGTCCAACAATCTTGTCAAACTACAAAAGGATATGCAACTAGCAAGCAAAAGAAAACGCCATAGGAATCTACATATTGCTTAAAAGTCTAAGCTCCAAACAAAAATATTCCATATAATAGGTGGATAATAACGTAACTACTAACAATATATATTTCCTGCAATTTATGATAGAAAAATAATGAACAAAGACTACAAACCTCCCACATCTGAAGAGCCTCATCAAAAGATAACTCCCTACGGAAAAGTACCATCAACATTCGGAATGCAAAATGGAGGCTTCCAGCACCTATACGTGACAAATGCGTAAATATTTCCCTATCTGTAAGTTCCAAGATGTGCCACAATGCTTCTAACTGTTTCATCACTCCAGTTGGTCCTTCCATTTGAAAATTTTCATGCTGTAAAGGTGAAAAGAATTCATTAGAGAAGCAAACACAATATCCAAATAGAAAGTCTAAAACGGTTACTAATACCATTCTCCTCAGAAGCATCTCAAAGCACCAAAAAGCGTCAGCATTATCCTCGAAGAGAACAACAAAAGGAGACAGCAAATCGCTCATGCCTAAAAAAAGAAGAAATGAAAATAAGCAAACTTCATGTTTAAAGTTTCAGGCACAGAATTCAATAGTTCAAGAAAAAAGCAATAAATAGTTTTTCCGCAAAAGCAATTACATATTTACAAAAGACTTGCCCAGAAAATTTAAGAGATAAAGATGCCTAAACCTTGACAGTAACCAGTGGCAGGATCAACCCATGCATAGACAGCAAGGATATCAGACATCCTAGCTAAATTTTTCTTATCCTCATAGAACTCAAGTTGATTATCTGTCCGTACCACATCAACAACTGAAAAACAAGGTCTTGGCAAATCAGAAGAATAGTAATGAAAGAAAATCCATGGAAAAGTTTCACTATCTCCCCAATAACATGAATAACAACTGAGCAATCAAGTTACCTATTTGGTGCAAAGTCCAAAGCCATTCAGAGACTCTGTCTTCACTCCTAGCCCCTCCTTGAAAAGCTGTATTTAGCAATGGCATTTCTGGGGCATCTGAGATTCTCAACCTGTTCACTATATCTTTTTTATAATCCTGATTATTAGACTGCAATACTAATTCATTATCATCATGACGAACTATTTCAATTTCAGAGTTGTTTTGTGAAGCATTGCCAGGTAGTGAGCCTCTTGATTCCATAAATAAATCTATGTTGTTATTAATTTGAAAAATGTGCATTCTGTCATCTTCAAACCTTAGTTTTTCTTGTGTATCATGCACACTACATTCTTCTGTATCTTCCCATCCCCAACCAAACAAATCTGTAACAGGTAAAGAAGGTGAATCTAAATAACTCTCTGCTACATACTGTAACTCATGAGCTTCACCCCCTCTTTCAGGGGAACAGCTATTGCATGGTCCAGAAGTAGGTAAAAAACAAGAAGAGTCATATGCTGCACTGTCTGTGCTTCCCCTCACACTAACAAGCTCACCAGAATCACTAGAATTTTCCCTTTCACAGGCATATGATGTTTCTGTACAATTATTGTTCCAATCACTATAATTCTCTAATTTGTTATCTTGTCTAGTTTCAGCTTTAGCATCCCCTCTCCCGTCATCCTTGGATGACATTCTCATATCCACAACTTTAGACCCCACGACATATGCAAGTGCACCGGTTCCTACACTTGAATGCATCATTTGGCATTGCTTGATCAGGCCCTTGTAACGCTCTCTGCATGAAATGTATCATAAACCTGGTTATCCAGACAGTTTCACAATATTATAGAAACTAAAACAGGTTCGCAGCTCCAAACCCTTCAAATAACCAGCTAAACCCAAAATAAAGGAACTTCCATCAAGAACATCAAAGATATCAACTATCACATTATATAACAGTATTGCAACTACAAAAGGCAATCAATAGGGCATACGATACTTGATTAGAAAATGATAAAGCAACAAAATCACTTGCTCTCTTTCCATTGTTGATAAGGAAAATCAGAATTAGGGATTATTTTTATTTAACTATTAATCATGAAATTTCAGATTTTTTTCACTTTTTTTTTTTTTGTTAAGAAACTTTTAGGTTTTAGTACTATGGGAACATCTAGAAAGTTCTTTGCTTCCTGTTTAGTATTGGTTTGAATCTTTTACAAGTTTTGGAATTTGCAACACTAATGGGAGTTTAATCACCAGCACTATATTTTGGAACAGAAAAAAAGGAAGGAAAACAAGTGGGCGGAATGATAATGGGAGGAAGGAAAGTAGATGGGTGGAACGATAATGGGAGGGCCGAAAATCATTTTTCAACCTATGTTTGGATTGAAGATGAAAATGGAGGGAAATGAAAATTGATAAAAATTAAAAAAACTCTAAATAATAAGGTTACCACATGGTCCTCCACTTTTTCTATGAATGAAATTAAATCAGGGGCAAAAACATAAAATCACTTATTTTCACCTCATTTTCTTTCCAAAGTTGGGAGGAAAAGATAAGCAGACCCAAAGAAAGAATGTCGTCCCTTTATTTTCTTTCTCCTGTTTTTTCTCTCTCCAAACAAGGAAAAATGAGAATCTTTCAAACTTTCCACCCAAAATTGTCCATCCCTTTTTCCACCCTTCCCCAACACAACCTAAATCTCCACAAAAATCTGTGACATTAATTATTAAAGTTTTAATAATAGAATTTGAGTAGTTTAAGTGGGTTTGAAGGCCAATGAATATGCCTAGTTTTCTATTCCCTCTTTTCTTTCTTCTACTCATTTCCTCTGATACTACATTACCTCAAGTAGTGGTCAAACCTGTAAAAAGCCTCCAATTTAATTTAGTTCTCACTTTAATCATCTCTAACTCAATTCTTAAACCTCAACCTATTTCCTTAAGTCTGAAGCATGAATCTCATCAGTTGCTTGAGATTTGCTTACAATAGAAGCAAAAGTGGGCTGGGTGGTCAACCTTTCCTAAATCCATGGTTTTCTGAAAACTATCATGCATAAATTTAGAAATGTCTATACAATGTTGAATTATCTAACTGGCTTGTTAAACTATGTTTGCGACATCATCAAAAGAAAAAGGATAATAGTAAGCCTAAATGCATCTGGAGGCTCCTAAACTATCACAAAATCTGCTATTGAACCCCTCAACTTTTATTTATCTACATTGAGCCCTCGAACTACTATATTTTCTTCGATTGATACGTTGCCCTCGAACTACTATATTTTCTTCTATTGATACCTTTTTTAACAGCTCTGTCAAATTGTTCCCAATCAGCACTAATGGAATTCCAAATCAGCTAAGCTTGGTTATCTAGAAATATTAAATAATGACTAAGTTTACCATGAGGAGGAATTTTATAGTAGAAATACCCGAATACCCTTGACTACCATTTCCATCTCTCCTTTCTGCTCCAATCTCTAAAAAAACCACCAAACGAAATTCAATCCATTAAAATCCTTTCTTTATTATGTTAACAGATGACAATCCGTTAAGCTTTGATTCCAGTCATGAATCTGCCAGTGAAGTTGAATCCTCCAAGCAAGACTGCTCCGACATAGCTAAACAAGTTGATAGTCTTACCCACATGCTCCGCTTCACCATCTGCCTCACTACCTCCACCACTCCTCTCTACAATTGCCCCCTCTGCTACATCGCTTTTGACATCACCAAAAACCTTGATTGCACCCTCTCTCTCATCTGCAAGTGTTAGCACAACAGTGTCCCTCTGCCACTTCTTGTCCATCTCCTCTAAAGATGAAGTCGAGGACCCAATGAAGAAGACCAGTTTTGAAGATGATGGGTTATTCAAGTTTGCCTTAGAATCTCAGATCTCATTACCCTTGCCATCTCTTTCACATCAAAGCTGAGACATACAGAGAGAATACACCATTCTCATTTCCCTAAATTTTTTTAATTTGTTATGCACAAAACCCAGAAAAAGAAACCAAAAGGATTTGATCTTTCCTCTCACCGTAAGTCTCTCCTTTAGTTTTTTCTTTAGATCTAAGTAAATTCACCCTTATTGTCTGCTTTCTTTAGTAGTCCTTATTATATATTTCCTGATATGGATGTGATTTTTGGCAATCTGAGTTTGGGCTGTTCTGTTTGCTTGATGGGGTTTCTAGTTCAGTTTGAGGAGGGATATAAATATCAGAAAATGAGCAAGATGGTCAGAGCTCAAACATTTTTAGTTAGCTACCCATAATTATTGTTTAAGCACCCAAATTATAGAATGCCATTGTTTTTTTTTATTTGTCTGGAGAGGGGTATATTGTTCCATGAAACAGGTTATAAGCATAGCTAGTATGATTGAATTTCACAGATTTACAAAATTATCACATCCTACAAAAAGGACAAAAGGCAAATTGATCTAGATTTCTTGTTTTTGTGTTGTAGAGAACAACTTTTTAGATTTTTTGTTTTTGTGTAGCAGAGAATAAATTTTTAGATTTCTTAGTGGTTTCATGAGTTGCAGAGTGTCTAGTGGTATTGCTCAGGGTAGTGATAGTGATCAAGGTAGTGGGGGTGATTGGAGAAAGGACGTCTGAATTGGTGAAGAGGAAAAGATGGAGATGGAGATGGAGATGTAAGGGCTGTTCTTGTTGTCTCTGTTGCGAAATTTTCAAGGCAACAAAACAATTTAATCCCCAGAAAATTTGTTATTTTCTGTTCATTATTTATTGAAATAAAAAGTTGACATTTTGTCTTTTATTTTTTTTTAAAAGTTAATATATAAATAAAGCCATATATCATATTTTCACTAAGCTGGAATTCCGTTAGTGCTGCTTAGGAACAATTTGACAGTGCTGTTAAAAAAAGGTGTCAATCAAAGAAAAGTAATAGTTTGAGGGCTCAATGTAAATGAATAAAAGTTGAGTTGAATAGCAGATTTCATGATGGTTCAGGGTCTTCTGATACATTTAGCCATAATAGTAACTCTACATGGACGATATTATGAAACCATTTCTTTCAAGAGTTGACGGGAAAATATAGTGTCATTGCAGCAAATCTTTAGATAACGCTTCTCAGAATCACCATATCATGGAAAAGCAAGCCATTCTGTAGAATGGTAAAGTAACATTTATGAGGGGTGTGTGTGTGTGTGTGGAGAGAGAGAGAGAGGAGGAAGAGGAGAAAATAAAAGATAAAAATAACAAAAAAAAAAAAGGAAGTAAGTGAACCCAATAATTAATCCCACACATCTAAGGGTATGTTTCGAAAAGACATGAGTTAATCTTACCAATCCAGAAACACATGATCTTTCTTTGTTTTTAGACAAACAGAAATTGAGATAAACCATCAGATGTAACAACAATCTCAGGAAATTTAGATTCATTTCCACAGCAAACCATAATTAGCCATGACATGAAAAAAGAAGGGTTAAATAGAAACTGTAGATAGTTTCGTCTTCCAAATAACTAGAGGCATCAAGCATAAGCAAAGGAGAATGGACTGAATTTTGGACAATGCAGATGATGTGAGAATTACGACAAATGCAGTCCACTACTTGGGAAATGACAATGGTATAGCATTAGACCAGACCTCATTTGATTTAAAAAGATCATTCAATTAGTTAGTGCAAGTAGGTCACCTAGAGAAACATGCACTTAAAGGGAGTTTTATCCAGAAAAAAATCATAATAAAGAAAAGAGCTTAGACCTTCGAGCTGTCCTCAGCTGCTTTCGGCACTCAGCGGTGCTGCCCAGTGCATAACAACCAAGTAGAAATTCCCAAACTTCTGCCCTGATAGCTGGATCCACCCCCTAGCACATGCAGCAAATAAAGTCATACACAGTTACATGGGAATATGAGGAACCAAAGCAGTATACAGTCTTCCTCAAAGGTGAAGCCCAAGTGCAAATAGTGAGTCAAGCTTACCTTGATAGGACATATTTGCAACTGTTATGCTTGTTTTACCAAGTATAGTCTTAGGACAGTTGAACAATTTATATTTTTGTGGGCTCAATTAGCAATTTTCTGTTTTAATTTTTGCACAAGGTTGTGGCCTCTACTGACATATTTGGTTTTTTGTCGAATTAAAACACTTTCAAAACTATTATGCTACTTTTAGACATTATAGTAATAAGAAACTTAAAAAATTTTATACTTTTGTGGGGTTGTCTGACAATTTTTTTAATTTAATGCTGTATATAAGGTTGTAGCCTCTACATGCATAGTAAGTTTTTGGTTTTAATCCAACCAGAGTTCTGCATTGAGGACTAAATATGATCATCTTTTTAAAGGCACTAGAAATATGAGATCACTGGAGACATTAAACTCAATGTGCGCTTTTTCACCATGCTACTAATTACTTATCCAAAGATAAAAGCTTGAGGAGAAGGGGGAAGGTGCAAAGGGAAGTAGATGGACTGACCAAAGATTCAAATGAATAATGAAAAGTAAACTAGCAGGTGCAGACAAAGCTAGAAAATTTGAAATGCAAGAAAAATCCACACATATACCACGTATGTTATGTTGAAGCTGAGCGTCATTATTATTTAAAGGTGAATAAAACATATGAAACTTTACAAAAACAGCAGCTTAAACATTTTCACCTCCAATAAGGAAGTAGTCCACTTAAAAGTAAAGAACTATCCAACAAAGTGACAATATAAATATGAATAAATCAAAGGGAGAAATTAATTGTAAAGAAACATATCAAATTATTCATAACTCTGCCAAGAAGCATCACCATGTCTAAAGATAGTTTGGTATCTTGGGAAAAATCCAAAAGTATAGCTTGTGGTTTCATACATTTTCACTTTGGGGGCTGCACAACAGTCTTTTCCGCATCATATGAGCACTTGTTTTCATATGTTACCATTTGGTATCAATTTAAGCATCATCAAAATTGGTGCCTATAAATTATTTATGAAAAAATTGAATGTTATCCACAAGGCACCTCAGTAGATGACCTTACGTCATCAGACCTACATAATAACATTTCTTTTTATTCCAAAAAAGAAAAGATAAATAAAATACAGGCTTATTATATGCTTTCCTTCACACATAACAACAACATTAATCAAAGCATTTCGGACATAACAACATCATTAGTCAAAGTATTTGAATTAATATAATGAATCATTTCAGTAAACACATTTGAATTAGTATAATAAACATGCTATTGATAGTTTAAGTTTAGAATACAAAACTGTGCTTGCCTCTGACAAGGATGTAAATCAGGATAGCAATGGGATAGTAGTGATCCAATTGCTCATTGAGCAATAATGAAGAAAAGTCACACCTTGGTTATTAGGAACAATATACAGGGAAGAATACTTTATGCACTTCAATTCTCCCCATAAAGAAATGGTTTGAAACTTGCAAAATATTCACTTTACAACTAAAAAGTTTTGGCCTCTTGCTTTTCTTTTTCATGGCCCCAAATGTATTTTAGACGTAAAAATCTAAGAAAATATGACAAGGCTAAATAAGGTTTCTATTGCCTATCCACAAAGTTAACAGAAACATCAAAGTGGCAGCAAGATGTCTCCAAAACATCAAGTGATTAGTAACTTATATGCTGCTAGATTATCTTCCTTATCACTCTCTTAAACACAATTTGCCAAATTTGTCTATATTGTGAAAAGATGAAGAAGAGGAATGGATTAGAAAGTTTTAAACTTTACCATGTTTCCTCTTTGTGTGTGAGTGAGTGTGTGTGTGTGTGTGTAATTAAAGGCCAGAAAGGAAAACCATGTGGAAGAGATAAAACCTTTCTTGAACCTACAAAAATTTTCTTCCCCAAACAAGTGAGAATACTAAAAGAAAGCACTTATAACAAGAACAAGATCTAAATGCAAGATACATGCTCCATGCAAAAATAATTAAGATAAATTAAATAACAACAATTCCCTCATTTTCTTATCTATTATTCCTTATTTTACCCTTTTAAAATTGAGTCAAACACTATGTTAATCAATTAGGGCTAAAACCCTAATGTGGATAATTGAGATAGCTACCTTCACAATATCACAAAACATGCTCTGCATTGTATTAGTCTATAACATGCAAAGAAATGCTCTCAACCTCAGTCTTTGGAGTCTGTTCAAGTAGTTAAGCCACAACTCCACAAATGGAAAACATCCACATCAAACATTCAAAAGATGCAAAAGGTTAGGAAAAGACTGCAACTGCTTAAAAATGAAACGTTATTAACACGCTTTCTAATTGACTACGGAGCACATATGAAGACACCAAATATCAATTGGAAAGAAGTGATCATGAGAAACAAGCGATGAAGAGGAGAGCAGTAACAATATAACATTCCTAATGTAACACTAAATGGAAAAGATCAACCCCCACCAAGGAAAAAGGTAAACTTCGTATAGAAATGCATTAAGCACACCTAAATCAGCAGAAAATGAGTTATGGATATACAGAAATTGTGAAACAACATACCCCCAAAACAATCAACTTAAGTGCTTTCTGAAAACCAGAAACCTTTCCATCGCTATCAAAAGTTGCTTGCCACTTTTCTGGTTTAAGCATTCTGCTTACCTGCACCATCATAGAATCTCATATTAGAATTTTACAAAAAAAAAAATGCATAAATGTTAATAATCATAATCATAAACATAGTAGTAAAACAAACAAAAGATACAGAAACACTGAAATTAAAATTGGTAATGAGAGAATCTTACAGCTATAACAACCTTTATGGGCGATTGAGAAAGACAAGGCTCCCCAATATCGCGCATGATCGAACCAACTCTCTGCAAATTCACAGCTCCAGCTTTTCCACAACTCCATTGCTTCCCCTCTTCTCCACAAGACATTTACTCGTTACACCAAAACACTTACCTTCCCTCCCACCTAATCCAACCTTCCCTTCTCATCATCACCAAAATTAACTCTCTATCTCACAAACCAGACCACCAAAAAATACGAATCAGCCACAATAAAACTCTAATAACCCAACATGATAAATCAACAACACATATAATTAATTTCTGGGTCAAATTATACACGTAAAAAAACGCATTTCAATGTATAATATAAAGAAAATATTATATTGAAATGAAGACGAATGCCTATATATATTTTTGCAGTATACGGTTGATTATAATGGATTTTGATGAACGAATGTTGATCAGATGATTGATGGACATTGCAGAAATCGTATATGCATGTAGGCGAACGACGAGAGGAAAAGAGAGAATACCTGAAGAAAAAGAATGAACAAGATGAGATCTGTGCTAAAATGGGAAAGAGAGAGAAGGAAGTCCTCCTACGTCGCCATTAACGAGTTATGTATTATAAAATCGTTTCTTGCTTGTCCTGTCTTTCAACCCTTCAAAAAAAAAAAAAAACACTTGATTAATCATTGTGTTAATTTGTTAAATATGGTTTTGATTTTTATTAGATGCAAACTAACCCGCCTGAGTCCAAGACTGTTCAAACATAATCAATGCTAATAAAATATAATTAAATATAAACCCAATTGATTATTAAATTAAAAATTTTTATTATATTATATTTAATAACATAGTAGCAAAAATATCATTTTTCAATATAATTTTAACTTAAAATTCATTTTATTTATAAATAAATTTTTATAAAATTTATTTGTAATTAAATTTTTATATTTAATATATTATAAAATAAAAATAAAAATTATTTTATATTTGATTTAAATATAAATTTTAGTAAAATATTATATTTTATAAAATATCTTATATTATTTTATTAAATTTTTATAAATATAAAAAATACATAAAAAAAAGTGAGAATAGAGAAATAAGGAAGAAAGAGAAGCATTGTTGCATGCAGTGCTTTTTAGGCTGAAAAGAAAAGTTAAGAAGAATAATTATAAAGTATAAAATAGAATGTAAATAAAATTAATTAATTTTATTTTGTTTGAGAGTTTTTCTTAATAGAGATTAATAAATGTAAGTTACTTAAAATATTTACATTTCACTCTTTAACTTCTAATTTGGATATTAAGAAAAATTAACATTTAGAAGTAAATGGATCTAAGTTTTTCACTTTTATTTTACTCTCATTTACATCATAGAAAAATGGCAAATGAAATTAATTCATTAACTTTTATTTACATTTCAATTTTTAACTCCATATAACACACTCTCATGCAAAGTCTAAAGAAAAAACAGAGAGAGTTATTATAATAAAAAAAACTTTTATTTACATCATAAATTATTTTTGTCATAATAAAAAAACTTTACATTTTTAAAATTCATTTGTAAATTCTATCAAATGTAATAGAATTTAGTTTAGTTATTATTGGTTCTAAAGATTTGATGAAATAGAATTTCAAATGATTTTTCATTTATACTGAAAACACAAGATGTAGATTTATAAATAAATTCCAAGCAACTATAGAACTCATTTTATATCAAATACATTGTTATTTTATAATCGAGCTGGAGGTCAAAATGAGCTTTTACTGAATTCTTACATTATATGTTCAAATTTGAGATTAGTTAAATTTCATGAGTTTTTACCAAGTTTGAGGTTGAATTTTTTTATTAAACTCATCCATTAATAAATTTTTAACTCATTGATTAAAATTATATTTATAACTCATATTAACTAATATACAAATAATATTATAAAAAAAGACCTATGATTATAATCTTGCAGACACAAGTATGATTTAGTCATTATTAAATGAAATTAAAAAAAAAAAAAAAGAAACTTCCTTCATTATACAAAACAGCTTCTTCTTAAACTATATGTGAAAAATACGGGAGGATAAACTAACTTGATAAAGTTTCTTTTTATCAGGTTATTATATTTACTAATAGAGATAGTAATTTCTAATCCAATATGAATCCACTCGAAAAAAAATTTTTGCACTCAATTTGACTTGAAAGGAAATCCAAAATAATTTGAATATGAAATAACACAAAAATTTTCAAGTTATCTAATTTGACCTTAACTAACTCGATGAACAATTCAAATCACTCTGACTTTGATCTAACTTGTGAATCAAACCCAATGAATTGATTTAAATTATTTAAAATATTTAAAAATTAAAAAACTTTTTATTTAAAAGTTAAAATTATAAGTAAACTCAATCTGAAATCTAAACAATTTTTGAAAATGACCCTTTTTTTTTTTTTATTTGTTGCACTATGACCTAATGACCCAACCTAATTCATATGCAACTTGAAATAACTCAATCTAAACTTTCCTATAAAAATAGGTGCAACCTGAAATAGGTCATACTTGAAAATGACCTAACTCGAATTTGATCCAACCCGACTTGTTTTGCCACCCTTATTTATTGATCAACTTCTTTTTATTTTAGAGCCTTATAATATTTTAAATATAATATATAATTTTATTTTGTGTAGATTATTTTAGTTTTATTTTGTACATGTGTATAGACATGAAAATTTTAGATCAATAAAAAATATATATTTTGATCTATTCAAAATATAATTAGATTTAATTAAAATTATTTGAATTTAAATTAAATTATTATTATTGACCAATCAAATTATTTTGTCTATTGTAATTTAATTATATTCAAATTAAATTAATTATATCCGATTAAATTATTTAGAGCCCACATATATGACAAATCAAACTAAGTCATGTGGCATAAATAATATAGCAAGAGTCAATGGTCATAAAGCCAAGTGGAACAATCAAGAGATTTTCTTGATAGAAGAATTTGAGATAAAATCAACTTTATCTTTTAGTCTTATAGATGAAGTAAAAGACTTCTTTAAAGAGAGAGTTTTTAAGTCTTTCAAGTCTCCAAGCCTTCAAAGGTTGGCACTATTCTTTAACATCAACTTTATCCGTCTTTGATTCGAGATTAAGCCATAACGCACTCAAATCACACTTGGCACTATTCTTTAACATCAAATGAAGGGTTTCATTCTTCATTGAAGATCAAACGTATCACACCCTAGGATCTCATTCTTATTTGAAGAGTTGAGTCAGAGGATTGATTTCTTTGGAAAGAAATTATTAGAGATTGTAATCCATTTTTTTTATAAATTTAAAAAAAATTATACTTGCTTTTTCTTGTCTTAATTTTCAAGCACGAAATTTGCGCGTACAAATTTCTAAGATGCTTGATGGGACCATCTCTACCTCTCATCTCTTCTCTTCTCTTCAAAGAGCAAATCAATTGTCTCAACATGCAATCCAACTTGGTTTCTCTAAAAATGAAGAACACTACCCACAAGATCTCTCAACTAAAGACTCGCACTACTTTCACTATTAAATCAACCATGAATGTCAGCCTTAGTGTTGGTTTCAAAATGAAAACTATCGCAAACATCTACGCATTATCAATCCTCTTCTTCAAGAATTCTTTGTCCCTTTGTAAGCACTGGGGGCAATTGAAAGTGATCCATCTTTTCTCATTTCCTCACCAAAAGGGCTAACCTTTGGTGAGATATCTATATATGTCAATGGCAGATCTAGTTTGACGTCTTCTTATACACTGTTAAATGGTGTCATGATGGTGATAACTATAAGCACATCAACCATAAAGGAACAAATTGTTAATTTGACAAAGATGGTGGAAGTCTCACTATCGCATATGCTGAAAAAAAAAAGCTTAAATTGCATCTTTATTTAATAAAGTTCAAAGCCAAAAAGGAAAAGCTTTTATTATTGAAACCTCACATTCACCTAAAGAGGTTATTGAAACTACTACTACTCCAAAGTCTACAAAGACCATTCAGCTGGCTGTTGATGGTTCTATTTCTGCCTCTCAGTCGAAAGAACTTATAAATGAGGCTATCAAAGATCAAGTCAAGAGCACAACCCAGCCTTCTTACACCTATGCCAAATTGTATACCCAAAGGATTAATAAGTTGAAAATGCTTAAGAATTATCAACCACCAAAGTTTCAACATCTTAATGGCAAAAAGAAATCCTAGATAACATGTCGCTCACTTTATTGATACATGCAATAATGTTGGTACATATGGAGATCTTCTTATCAAATAATTTATTCAATCACTAAAAGGGAATGTTTTTGATTGGTACATAGATTTGAAGTCAACTTTTTGGGAATAGTTAGAGCATAAGTTCCTTAATCATTTTTATAACATTAGATGCATTGTTAGCATGGTCAAACTTACTACTACCCATCAAAACAATGATGATTCAATCATTAACTAAATCTAGAGATGGAGAAATTTGAAGTTAAACTACAAAGATCAACTTTTTGGAGCTTCTAAAATTGATATATGTATCAAAGGCATACATTGGGGACTTCATTATATCCTTCAGGGGATTAAGCCCTAATCTTTTGAAGAACTAGCCACTTAGGCTCATGATATGGAGCTCAGTATCACAAATTCTAGCAATCAAAATATGCCAATACAATAACCTAAAAAGATTAAAGAAAAATAATATGGCCACTAAGCTGGACAGTTACAACTTCAATTTCATTGAAAATAAATACTAAATCTAGAAGAAGTTAGGTGGTGAACCCACTCTTACCCAAAGCAAGGAGTGAAAGAAAACAACTTTGAAAGAAAGATAGGAACAACAATACCCTAGTATGTCTACCATGTTGGACGATTTACTTCAAACACATCTCATTTGTTAGCCCTTGTGCACTAATAAGTATGGATGAATTGGTAGAAAATTAAATTTATGGAGAAAGTGTAAATAATTTAAAGTTAGAGAAAGAGTAGGAGAAGAATGAACATAAGTAATTTATAGTGATTTGTATGTTAATTAACCCTACATCCACTCTTCAATTGGGTATTTTGCTAACTCTCAACGGTATTTTACAAGCTCATAGCTAACTTAGTGTTTAGGCTCACACTAAACTCAATTACAATTGTGTTTCACATATAACCTTACACAAGAGTTTTATTACTTAGGCTTACTCTAAAACTCAATATCACTTAGGCTCATTCTAAATCTCAATCCCAAGTGTTTAGTGTTAACTTCTAAACTTAAACAACCCAAAGTATTCAAGAGTTGAGAAATCAAATTGCAAGAGTTTGGCCACAATAAAATATTATTCTCTTGCATTCAAAGTCATTTAGCCATAATAAAGCTTATCATGCATACATTTGAACATTTTAAGGGTTTGGAAGTTAATGTTAAGTAAATGTGAAGTTGATTCTAAGGGATTCAAATTGAATGATAAAGCATAAGTTTAAATACTCCCTCTTAATCCATACTTCCTCTTAGGATATTTAATTGGCATGCATATTTACAAGTCCATTTTATCTAATCTCTCCCCCTTTGTTGTATATTAATGTGCATGTTACATGTAATCTCTCCTCCTTTTTCAAGATCAAGAAGAGATGGAAATAGAGATAGTGCAAAAATAAAAGAAGGAAACTAAGTAGCAATCGCAAACAATAATCATGAATCATAATAAGGATGAACATAAATAAACATCCATTTCATTAATAATTAATTGAAGTAAATAGAAAATCAATATAAAATTTCAAACACTGCAAATGTTTGATCACATTATAAGGGCCTAAAACTTTGAAAAAATAAAAAACATAAAAAGAAAAACATAAACAAATATGAAAGTATAGATGAAAAATAGAAAAAGGTCTAGAAATTTGAAATGATGTCATCTTATTCACTATCTTGGACTTTTTCCACTTTTTCATTTGGATTCGTTCCTTAGGCTTCTTCTTCTTCCTCACCCTTATAAAATTCAAAGTCTTGGACATAGCAAGGATTAGGAAGGCCAAGATTCTCTTGGATCTCAATAATATCATCATGAAGATGGTAAAGAAAGTTTAGCCTTTTGAGAACCTTATTCAACAATTTTGAAACCTTGGCCAATGAAGAACAAGATTTAATAAAAGAAAAGGAAGAAGGAGCTTTAAGCTTTTGGCCTTTATTCTTAAGTTGCACCTTTACCTTCCTCAATCACAAGCCTTTTTTTTTTTGGTGGCTTATGAGGCTTCTTGTTGCCTAACACCTTTGGCACTCAACAATTACTCATATGAGTTAGGTTTTACAATTTTAACATTAATGAGATATAGGAGGTCAAGAAAGTTTTAAGAAGGAAGGTAGGCTTTTGTGAGGCCAATATAAATTTTAGGGGTAAGAGCCCCTATAAACCAATATATGGCAATCACACGAGAAAGAAGAAGAAATTGGCATTTGTTTTTAAGACTTAAGTGAGCTAATTGGTCAATCAAGAAATGACCAATTTGTGTTGGTTTATTTTTAATGAGGCAATAGAGAAATGAGAAGTCCTTTTGAGAGACCTTCTCATTTTATCACACCTTGCATTTATTAAAAAGGTGATGATGTAATAGAGGAGCCAAATAAAAAGGATCTTGATGTTTTTTTATTATGGATTTCTTTGCCAAAAATCAGAATAAATGAAGTCTAAGAAAGAAAAATTAAAGGGTATGGTTTTCCAGTTTGAAAATTGAAGAAAGAGTAGATTTTGGCGTAGGTGATGGAAAATCAATTACCAAAGCATATAAAAACTACCTCATACATACCTGCATTGGAGGTTGCCTTCTTACTAATTTCCATCATGTACATAAATTCACAAACAATATTCTCATATCTAAGCTCTTCTCTAAATATGAATTTGATCCACCCAAGATTAAAGAGGAAAACTTTGTCTTACCCTTTAGATTAAGAGTTTAACGAAGAAATTCTGAAGGGATTTTATTATCTTGGATGACTTTGCTCTTATTTGCTTGGTATCGCTCATTTTCTTCTTTAGTAACTCCTCTTATAAGATGGAGTGATGGAGTTTGTCTAGGATAAAGGGTGGAAATTTAGGTTATGCCCTTGCCTTTCTCACTCGTAGTGCTCTTTTTAAGGGCCATTAGGATGATGATGAAGAAAGGTGAAGAATAGTATAGGTTGAGAAGAATGAGAGAGAAAGATGAAGTGTAAAAAGTGGATGCAAAAGTGTTAAGGAGGATTAAATAGGTAGAAATAGGGTTGAAATGGCAGAGAAACTATTAGAAATGCATTAAATGAAAGGGTTGCACCATTGGGGACGCCAATGATTAATGTCCACTAGGTACTCGTAAGCCATAACAGCTAACCATATGTCATGACCACGAATTACAAAAAATGTGAGTAACAAACAAAAATTCCTTAGAAAAGAATAGAAAGGAATAAAGTCAATGGCTGAATATGAAAAATTTCGAATTTTCATGGTGGTAATTTGAAATTGCAAATGCGAAATACAAAAGAACTTGAAAACTAAAATGACTTGTAAATAGTGATTGCAATTATCAATATTGGTTGCAATTTATAATCCACTTTTCAAAACAAGTTTAAAATAAAATTTTTAATAAATGACCCAAACATGGAGTGATCAATTTGATATTTTGATGACCAATTCATGTAATTGAACATAGAAAACCTCAAATGCAAGTTGAATTAATTAATCTAACAACACATTAAATATACAATAATCAAACATATCAAATATATCAACAATAACAATAAAGTAATGATGAATGCAAATGATGAAGCATGCCCAAGTCCTCTGACACTGGAATTAAGCAGTGTTCAGCTACATTGGAGGCACTCGAGAATAATACCACCTCGATAAGGCTTACAATATAAAACAATGTGCACGCTAATCAATCACCTCATCAGGGCTATCGTTGGTTACCTTGGGCGCATCAACTCGAATGCTCGACCTCACTATAGTCCAACTTCCCTTGAACAAGGGAACGTAGCGGAGGACCCTCAGTAAATAGTCCCTTCGAAGCATCAACTCATGCATATAAGAATTCGTAGGCAATGGAATACATGTTAATCCCAGCTCGATTAAGAAGGTGAAATCCTTGGGTGTGATCGTCACCTCACCGATCAAAGTAAATGGATGGTGTAAGTCGTATCCATCTATCGTTCTAATAGTGTGTACGTCATTGCCAAAACAATATCCAGCATCTCATCTGGTATCATCTGTAGGAAGGTCCAAATCCTCGTCCCCTTTAGGTAGGCTAGAACCTGAGGTTATAGTGTCTAACCCCACTCCCCAGCATGAGCCATAACCCCGCCTCCCTTATAGAAAGTGACAATCTCTTGCAAGAAAAGAAAAAGAAACAGATAGAGGAATGAATAATGGAAAAGACATGTATGTATATATTTTATGCACAATTATCAAGGTCAAAGAATGAAAGAATGAGAGAAGTTTGAATTCAAAGGCAAAGAAATCACAAGTCCTAATAATTGGGATTTAATTACAAGTTTTGAGAAAGTTATAAGGATAATTTCCTAAAAAAAAAATTTAATTAGCACCCACAAATAAAGCATTGAAAGACCGGCAAAGTCAACAAAATGGATAAATAAATTATTTATGATCCCAAGTATGCACTCTAATTTTTCATAGGTTGTTATACTAACTAATTTAAATGTTTCCTTGTGCAAACCATTGAAAAAAGCCTAAGTGCACGTAAATCAAGACAATCAACTAAATTGATAGACAAAAAATAAAATTTCACTAAAAATAAAGAATGAGTATCCTATAAATTATTTTTAAATATTTTATAAACTAACATAATATTTGCATGTAAAAAGGAAAATGCTAGGGTAATACCTAAAATATAAGTGACAAGATAGACAGAAAATAAAATAAACAAAAAAGCAAAAGAGTGCCTACTGCTCTTGAGGTGGCTTCTGCAAGGTGGCAGCACTAGTTGTAGACTGTTAGTATGTCGCCAACTAAAGGAAAGCTAGGAGGAATCATCTTCGTTGTTGTGCCCTTTAGTGAGTTCAACTGCGTGAACCCCTACTGGGATCGTACTAGTCTAAGGCATCTAAGGTCGTAATGTCCTTGTTAGGGAACTCCTCCTGGACATCGAACATCTCGTCGTTATGGTACTCAGCCATGATGAACTCTTGAAAAGCAAAGGCAGACCTAAGTGTTAAGTCCAAAGCTTTGAAAGAGAAAGGAAGAGAGAAAGGATGAGCGATGCAAATGAGGAGGTCGCTTTCAACAAGCTTTATACAGTGGACCAAGTTTATATAACCTAGGTTGGTCTATATAGCCATCCCAAGGCTTTATAGACCCCTTAGGGTAGGTTGAGCCGAGATGGGCCTTGTAAGCCTAATTCCCTTTAACCTTCTTAACCTAATTCCTTTTAAGCCCAATTCACCAAAATACTTTAGTCTTCTTTTAAGCCAAATTACACTAAAATACCTCTAGTCTCTTTTTAAGCTCAATTACACTCAAATTACCAAAATACTCCTAACCTCTTTTTAAGCCCATTTATACCCAATTTACCAAAATACTCATAGCTTCCTTTTAAGCCCAATAACACCCAAATACTAAAATACCCCTGACCTCCATTTTAGTCCATTACACAAAATTACCAAAATACCCTTAGCTTCCTTTTTAAGCCCATTACACAAAAATTATCAAAATACCCCTAATCTCCTTTTAAGCCTAATTACACCAAAATTATCAAAATACCTTTGCCTCCTTTTAAGCCCAATTACACTCAAATTACTAAAATACCCCTAGCCTTATTTCAAGCCCAATTACACCTAAATTTTTTGAAGACTCTTAGAGCAGCTAAATTATCAAAATGCCCTTAGCTACCTCAATACCCCTAGAGCACATAATTTACCAAAATACCCCTAACTTCCCAAATGACCCTAGAGTAACTAGTTTACCAAAATAACCCTCAACCCTCCAATAGGCCTAAATTGACAATCTATTGACATGCATCACCAAACAAATTATCAAAGTACCTTTGTTCGTATTGGAATTTAAAGAGAACAATTTGACCCTTTAAAAGATTAGTTAGGATGCCAAATTGCCCTTAGACATTCCACAAAGCCAAGATACTAGATAAATTACCATAATGCCCCATTGCTTTCAAAGCACCTCGAGAACACTCCAAATTTTCTAATTCAAATCAAGCTACTAAGAAAGTTGCTAAAACATGTAAAGAACACCTAATACCTATTAAAAAACTGTCAGAATGACTTTAGTACTTACTCGAAGAGCTGCTGAAGACCTACATTCTTGGATATCCTTGCCAATGTTTACATTATTCACTTTGCTTTATTCAAACTTATTCAAAAAGTCATTTCTCAAATATTATTTCCCAAACCCTAAAATAAGGGGTCAATTGTAAGTATCAGATTTTGGACCTCGGGATGCAGAGTTTGATGATGAAAATCACTAAATGTATCCTTAGAATGCGAAGGGAATCACCAAAGGAAAACATAAAGCTTTAGGAAACCTTAGAGTAGCCTAAAGCCAAGCCTAAAGATAAAAACCCAAGGCCAACCCACCATTATAGCCCAAATTGCTAGCATGAGCTTATATGCTATACAACCTATAAAGAAGGGTTGTACAACCCATATAAATGGTTGTACATCTCTTTTCCAAACCTTTAATCCTTGAAACCTTTTGGAACTGATCCCTTCTTAAATCCTAGTATTGCGCAGCCCTGACAAATGGATGTATAGCCTTTTTCTGATCATACAACCTACGTGCAAACCCTAATTCCAAGAGATCTATCTCCCTCTATATGATTGTATGCGTTTATGGTGCAACTAGAACCATTTTAAGGGCTAGTGCACTCATTCAACACCGATAAATACCCTTCCCATTTAAAAAGGAAGGAGGTTTGATAACCCCAATAACACTTTCCCTAAATTTACTCTCAAACACCCTTTAACATAAAAACCCTAAATCCTAACTCATCCTAACACATTCCAATGTAGAACTAGGCTTTTCTCTTAATTATTATGCATAGAACTAGGCTTTTCTCTTAATTATTATGCATTTTCTAAGTATTTTGAAGGATATTAAACTCATAGTGTACCTCTGAGGGCAATGAATCATTAAAGAAAACATCTAGGACCCTTTATCCCCCTTCTCTTATTCCCTTTCTTTTCTTCTTCTATTTTCTAAAACATAAAAAAATAGGGGTTGTATAACCTTGACTGTTGGCTATACAACTTTGTCTCTAGGCTATACAACCCCCATCTTGAACTGTCTAGCCAATTTGTTTGATAGACATATTTGTAAAACTTTTTTTTCTCCATTTGAATTTCTCCCATTCCAAACTCTTTTTTAAAATGTTCCAATGTTCTAGCAGCAACATGGGATGAGTTAAAACATCTTAGGATTCCTGTTCACTTCAAAAATGGAACCTTATCATAGTTTTAAAATGATTTTGTGAACTCCTTCCATACTTCTTTCACTTGAGATTTGGTAAAGTAATTGTGGCCCTGTTTTAATCCCTTTAAGATAATGATCAAGTAAGGAACTTGAAGTTCCAATGATCTTGAGAGTCATCCATTTCATGGTTTTGTTCATGTTTGGAGAATGTGAATAGTATTTTGGCTACGTAATCCCTCATTGATTTGCATTATAACCTTTCCTTATGGTTAATAGTGTTTATGGATGCTTAGCTCTTGATGAGTAATAGGAGGAAGGATTCATCAATCCTATGATCACCTTTTATGATGATTTAGCCTTAGGCCATTGAAGATCCTCCATTAGGCTTTGCATTGCATGTTTATGATTTTTGTTCTTCATAATGCATATTCTTGTGTTTAAATGTTTAATGTTGTCCACGTGGTGTGGGGATGTGATATTATGGACTTAGATACATTCTTTGGTACCTTAGCTTTGGAGATGTGGTAAGATGATTATTATGGACTTTTATTTGCTTTCCTTATATTTTCTTTTATTTACTTTTCTATTATTAGTCACTAACTTGTTCTCTTTCTTCAGGTGTAGGTGTTCTAACTTTAGTTAGACCATGAGTTTAGTCTTGATTATCATCCTATATGATTGTGAATGATTATGCTTGAATGGATGGATGATAAAGCATGTTAAACCCTTATGCCATGATGCATAATCCCTCTCCCCTTAAAGTGAATGACTTTTGTCTAAATGAATCGTGGTTAGATGCATGTTTAGGGCTATTAATTGGACTAATCAATAACTCAGTTAAAATATTAAAGGTGAACCAAATATGTTTGGAGGCTGGATCCTAATATCTAGGTAGTTTGGGGGGATGTCTAATTTCTTTCTTAAGCTATACCTAATTTTTTAATCCAATTTTCTGAGAGGGTGAAGGCAAAATGGGTCTTCTAGTTGATTTATATTAGGCTTAGATTTTGTTATCCTTGGCTTTTTGTACCAATCAAAGTCGAGTGGTGACTCCACATTTCCTAGAGATAATACTAATGTATTGTCCTATTTTGGTCCTCAATGACCATCACTTTGGAATTGAGGCTTTGAAAAATGCAAGGGCTAAAAGGATCTGTCATTAATCCAAGCGCACATTATATCTTAGGGTCATTACCAGTGTATAGATCCACGTCCTCTCGATCCCTTGTTGATCAATAAAAGGATGGAGTCATAAGTGAGATTTCATTAGTTTAAGCAAAACCCGAGGCACTCACATTCACTTTTTGTATTAAATGAGCAAATATTAAGACTTTAGAGGTACATTCACATTTAAATGTGGCTTTTATATACGTATCTAAAGAATAAATTAGTGCCATCAAGCTCAGGCAAGTTTTCCCCTAAATGTGAACAATCAAAATGTTAAACACAAATTTTCATCACTGATAAGGTAGTAGCTGATTTAATAGATAGTTTTCGACAACTTTAGTCTTTTATTCATGTGAGCATATTATGTAATATTCTTTCTTAACTTATTTAAATTTTAAATAATTTTTATTCTTACTAAATATTTTATAATAAGAAATTATAATTAGACACATAAAAATACAATAAATTGATAAATTTATTAAAATATAAAAATTTAATTATATTTTAAATAAAAATAAGATTAAAATTAAAGTTAAATTTGAAATAAATTTAATTTTAATTGAATAATCTAAATATTTTTTGAAATAAATCTCTTTCTTTTTTATTTTAATTATTCTACCTTTTATATATTTAGTAATCAATTTTTTTAATATTATCATTGGATCAATTAGGCTGAATTACAGGTTGAACCAATTGACTCAATTTTGACTCGATTCGACAGGTTTACCCTCTCCAACCCAACTCGACCAAAACATTTTTGAGTCATTTTGGATTTGCTCGGGTTCAAGACAGGTCAAAAAACTGTTACCTCTAATTGAAATTAAAAAAAAAAAATAAAGTCGTTATAGCTCTTATTGTTGGATTATATTTTGAAGAGAAGCAGTGAGCTGCGATGGTTGTGACAGTGGTGAAGGTAGTACTGATAATTAATACATAATTCATGAATTTGTGAAAATTTACTGGTAATTCATTTGAGTAGTAGTTCATACTACTTTGAAATTCTTTTTTTTGTTTAATTTTTTTGCAAATTTTCAATAAAACAATTCTCATTTAGTTAGGCATTTCATGATTACACATATTTCCCACTTGCTTTAAAATTCTTGATTCCCATAACATCAATTTTCCTTTTTCCCTTCTTCTTTAATAATAATAATAATAATAATAATAATAATAATAATAATAATAATAATAATAATAATAATAATAATAATAATAATAATAATAATAATATATTTATCAATGTCTACTTCATCTAGGGTTTGCAGTTACTATTCATATCTCCATAGCATATAAGATTTCTTCCCATGCTTGATTTGTATCAGGTACTCACTTGCCCTTCCATCTTTTATCTTTACAAAGAAATGTTGGACATGGACCTTAAATTTATAAAAGAAAACAAAATTATTTGATTTTTTCTTGTTTTTGGAACTAGATGTTACTTACTTGGGTTTATGATGCTACTTACTTTGCAATTTTTATTTTGATATCTAATCATTGATCACCCAATTTGGTTACTAAAACATGTTAGAAAATCAAAATGAAACTAGGATCATTGCAAGCCATTCACGAGAATATCAACATGTTTTGGTTTTATTGGATTATTCAATGTCACACCATTTTGTAGTGTGATTTTATTGAAATTTGAGATCTTATATGTATCGCAAAAATGTTAATTAATAACTATAATCCTAAGTTATTGTGTGTAAAACTCTTGCAAGTGCACAAATCACTTCAAGTAATATAATGAAGAGTAAAGATTGTTCCTACAAAGATTGATTTTCACTAATACTAAAGAATTCAAATTTCGTATTATTTAGCAATCAAATAATAAATCTAAAAATCAGAAATTCTAAAATAAATTAAAACATAATTTAAATAAAGAAAACTTTTGTGTAAAATGATTTTTAGGGAATTCGAGTTACACCACAACACTTCCACAATTAGACAAAGATTTTTATTCTTCAAGTGAGTGAATTATCCTTGAAGATGAATTTCCTAAATTACTCATTAATCTTTCAAAAGCAAAATTGAATATACTACTGTTGAGATTATGCGTACTCTCATTGCCACACAACTCAACAATAATTCATTAATTTCTATGAATATCCCTTGAAATTCTTTAGAAATTAATCCTACTCTCGTGGTATCAATTCTCTAATTTAATGTGTTATGACTAATTCTAGACTTCTACTCTCACTCAACACTATGAAAATAAAATTTCTTTATATAATTATAAAAAATATTGAATTATCACCTTAATCTCTAAAATAAGGAATTAGTTCATTCTAAGAAAAGAAGAAGAAACACAATTAAAGAAACCTATTAAATTAGAAGAAGAAATCCCTTAAAAGAATAATCTTGCCCTAAATAATGAATTTAAAGAATAACTCTCTAAAATCGCCCAACTTCTCTCACAAACTTGGAGTAGATGATAAATTCAAATTCTTCTTTCTAATTATGCCTCTTATCTCCCTAGAATAATTATCAACTATGTCTTTTTTTTTTCTGCTTAAAAGGAACCCCCTTCCTGCGATTTGCATTATGTCCTGACCAATTTGCATGGCCTGATGTATGGGCCATGCAACCGTCTAATTTAACACTAGTAAAAACTGCAATCTAACTCTTTTTTAAAAGATTCATGTGCAAATATAAAAAAACATAAATTAACTTAATCCAAAAAAATATTTAGAAAACTGAAAAATTCCTAATTCCTAACCTATAAAAGAATTCTTATCAAACTCCCTAAACTTGGAGTTTTGCTTGTCCTAAAGCAAAAAAAAAAAAAAATCAAACAAAAGAATTTTTCTACTCAATAATTGCAAACCATTTGATTTAAAGAAATACCACAGCAACCACACACTATAAGCTTAAAAGAAAATTTTTAATATTTAATTCTATTTTTCAAAACTTTGTAAACAATTACAAATATAATTTAACTAAGAAAATTACAAAAATCACAATACACTTGTTTCCCTACTGAAACGATTTAAAATCAAACATCATACATATTAGTGTTGCCAAAACTCTTCATAACATAATGTTATATAAATTTCATAAGCAAGTACACACACAATCAATCTCCACTAATGTAATTACACCAATTAACCAAAGATCAAAAGGTTTTTATTGGCTTGTAATGTGGCTAAAGTTTAGTGGCTTACCAAAGAAAGGATAAAAGGTACAAGTAAAAGAATTTTAAGAATCAAATTTACTCAATAAATACTAAAAAATTCTCATACGCTTTAAAATTTTCCCACTAACCAACCTTTCCTACTACATTCTTAACAACCATTACCTCATTTATTATAATTCTCTACAACTCATGAGCAAAATGAAGATAGAATGCTCTTATTACTATTGCGAGCCCATTTAATAGAATGTCACAAATTCTCAAATTCCTTCATATCTCAAGTATTTGCAACTTGTTCAACACAAATATAGAAGAATACATTCACTTTCTCATCTCACATCATGAAAATTCTAGTATTTACTTGAGACAAATTCAATTCTATTAACTCTGTTGAAAGGTGGGTTATAATATAGCTATATGGTAAAAGGGATAGGGATGCCAAGAAAAAGTCTTACATACCCTCTTAAAGTGTATTTATTGGCTCAAAAAAGGTTAAAAAAAAAAGGATATAATAAAGATATGAATAAGGCTAAATAGGCTAAATAATGAATGTCTAGATCATTTCATTGTTCAATTATGAATTATTATTTTGCTTCAAAAGATTGTGCTTTTTTCTAGAATTAGTGAAATTTTTTTTAACAAACTAACAAGTATATGCCTTGAATATAAACAAACAATCATTACAAGGTATAATGGTTTAAGCACATTTTCAATAAAAAATATACAAAAGAATTGCTCACATCATTTATCAAATTTCCTTAAATGTCTAAAATTTCTAGTAAGAAAATCATGCATAATTTATCATGATATTTTAATAAATCCAATCTTTCACAATGATTTCATTGATCAATACTCAACTTCAATTATTTTTTTTACTCTTTGAACATATAATACTCTAAGAGTGTTGGGTCAATATTGTCAAAAGAATAATTGAACTTTTTCAAAAAACAATCACAATAACTAACTATAAACAAAATCCTAATAATCCTAAATGAATAAAAACTATAAACAAAATTCTAATAATCCTAAATGAATAAAACAAAAAATTTCAAGTTTATGCCCCTTCCCCAAACTTGAAGACAACATTGTCCTCAATGTTTGGTGAAAAGATAAAATGAACACTAAAATTAAGAAAACAAAAACCTCACTCCCCTATTACATGTCTGATTTGAATCATAGAGTTAAGGAATTTCCTTGGGTCATTGAATGCTTGAAATTCTTGTTGTAATTGATTACTTGGTGTGAATTTGTCATATATGGTATTACATCTTTCACATATAATGATTGATATAAGTGATGCATTTAAGAAAAGAAAACACAAATTAAAAATAGTAAAGAACTTAGATTTAACACTATGGTGCAATGGTGCAAGGGCTTTTGCATGGGTCATGCAATACCCCATGCACCTACAAATTGAAATTCCAATAGTCTTATTACTATCATCATCTGTTAGTCCATAAATTAAGTTCTGTAGCACATTTTATGTACTCATTCAATCTCTATGATAACAATATAATGTTGTTTCTTAATTGAGCCCTTTTACTAAAATATGTGATATAGGATGAAAATATTCGACATTGTGAATAAGTATTTATAAGCTTTGTTGCTTGTCGAAATAATTTAAGCCTTATGACATCTACTAGGAATAAAATTGAGCACAATAAACATTCCACATTAGTTTTACATGCTAACTAAATCAATGAAATTAGATTTACCGGAGATAATAAAATTCTAATAAAATTATACAGTTTGAAATTTGTCCATGGATGTTATCCATCCTGATAATGCATATCCATTAATTGCGCATGTATCCACCTATGAAATTATTTAAAGCTCAAAATGTAGTGATCATTATGACAAAATTATTCATTCACACTTACATGATATTGAATAATTATTCACAAAACCCAATAACACAATAATGCAAGTCTTTTCTACCATATGTTAATAACACAGTAATATTGGCCTGTAATTTCACAGTAAAAAATCATCTTAGAAATTCATTTCCTTAATTTTACCTGCATCCAAAAATGGCACTACCATATAGTACTTCTTTCCATATAATTAGCTAAAGGCTTTCCAATTGGACAAACGCATAATATGCAAAATGGTTAAAGAAAAATACAGACAACGTAACTACATTTTGCAGTGCTCTATCACACATAACAATTGGAAAACATTCCAACTTCAATTTTTGCAGGTTCAAAATCAACATAAAACTATCTAGTGCACTAAGCAACTCACTAGACCTACAACAAAATTTCAATAGCTCCACAAGTTTAATATCCAACATAATACGACCACTATATCCCAAGCAAAATATTATCCAAAAGAATAAAATTAACCAAAATTATCCTAACAAAAAAACTATGCAATCCATTATTCAAAATCTTAAAAAGAACTAAAAGAGGAGAAGATCACTCATTTTTACGATGCTAGTAGTTAGGAGTGAAACCCATGAATGTATAGAATGCCTTGAGTTGTGCCTGCATGGTTTGAATCTTCATGTCAAACTCTTGGATTTGCACTTCTAGGTATGTATAAGTGTGTTTGGGTGTCTCCTCTTCTTCATCAATGTGGAACTAGAAATCACCAAGAATTGGTGCATAATTTCCATTCTCTTTCTTGGCAATTTGAGCTTATAAGAGGTACAAGCAATATAAGAGGTCAATTGATGTTTTCAGTGCCATCTTGTTGTCCTATTACCTGAAACTTTTATAGCCTGTAGCTATGGTAGTAGCCACAAACTAATCATAATTTTCCCTTTTATGGTTATGGCTACTACAATATGGTGTTGGAAGATCCACAAACCCCAACTCAGTTGCTTTTTTTTCATAACACACCATAGAAAGAACAAGTCATTATAAGAGATCAAACCTGTATTTTTGGCCTTAGTAAATAGGGTGTAGGCAAAAAGGCGGTGAATGAAGTGAAAAGGCAATCTCTAGATCACATTTGACTTGGATATGCCAACTACGAAGTTTGATTCTTCGACCATGATTTTGCACCAAAATGCTTGTTCATTATACTTTTATGGCAAAATTCGAATGCCCTCTTTAAGAAAGTGGAAGATGAGATTAAAAAAAATCAAACAATACCTTCTGGTGCTCTCCAAACAACTTGCATGTGAACCACTTTGGTTGACCATCATCTCCAATATAGCCCGAGGCTAAAGTGGTAAGGAACTTAAGAGTAATGTTAAAAAAAAAAGTAGTCGTATCTTAGTAAACCTATGAATACCAACACCTTTCAATAAATGGTCGTCCTCGTTCTTAAGGTGAAAAGTATGTAAAGTTTCACTACAATAAAACTTATTCTCTTTGAACCCTCACTTTTGCAATTTCTGATACCTCGCCACTTGTGATTCATCAAGGAATTCAAGGTTCGTGGCAAATGATTCTCTTGGTGGTGGTAGTGGTGGAGGATATCTGAGTCATAGTCAGTGTGGTTTTCATAATAGTTAGAGGGAGAATCACGTTCCATGGCTCGCTTCTTTGCCACTTGTTTCACCTTTGTCATAATGTAAAAGTGCAGAAGGAAATTAGAATTAGGGGAGAAGGAGGTAATGAGTTTTGGGTTTTAAAAAAAATTATGGAGGAGAAAAAAAATGATTTCTTAGCATTGAATGTGGTTAATGGGGGTATGGTAATGGGTTAATGGGTAATGGGATCATTAGAAAGTTATGTAATCATTAAAGAAATGGGGTGTCAGTTGTGTGATTATGGTTGAAAATGGAAAAAGTGGTAGAAATTTCTCTTAAGGTTTAGAAAAAGAAGACGATAAATTTAAAATTTAAAACTACTCTCTTCTTGGCCTTAGATTAAGCCCATTAACATTAAAACCGACCATCCTTCATTAACAATTAACTGCTTCTTTATTTTAACTGGCTTAATTCCTAGTTAAGCCCATAATACTCTTAAACCCCTTCATCATTCTTCTTTAGTTCAGAATGTGTCTCTCTTCTAGCCCAACTCTCTCATTCTTAAACCTAAAATTTTCCCTTCTTTTATTATATAACTCTTGTGTGGCCCTTACCATGGCCCCTGCAACCTGTTTGTAAAATATTTTTTTTACCTACATAATAAATTAGATACATTAAAATGCATTATTAAAACTAAGTAAAAGAGGATAAAATGCTATGATTATTCTGCTATAACCATAATTAATTTCTATTTAAGAATTAAAATTCTAATATTCCTAACAACTACGGTGTAATTTATGCAAGGAAATTAAATTAAATTAAGTTGAAATAAATTAAAATTAAACTAAAAATTCCATTGGGTTACCTCCCAACAAATATTTATTTATAGACATTAGCTTGACTTTTCTTGAAATTTATTTTGCTAGGGAAAGTATTTCTTTTGTTGGCACTGCTTCTCCACAAAAGTTTGGCTTCACCCGTTGGCCATTGACTTTGAATGAATTTCCATTTGCTCCCTTCAATTCCACAGCTCCGTGCAAAAACACTTGAACTACTGTGAATGGTCCAAACCATCTCAATTTCAAATTTTCAGGGAAAAGTTTTAGCCTTAAATTAAATAGTAAAACATGTTGTCCTACTTCAATTGAACATTTATGAATGTGTTTATCATGGCACAACTTCGTTTTCTCTTTGTAAATTTTGACATTCTCATAAGCATTCATGCAAATTTCATCCAACTCATGCAACTGAAGTTAATGCTTTTCTCTAACCTTTTTTAGATCAAAATTTAGGAACCGTATAGCCCAGTATGCCTTATGTTCTAGTTCCATAGGAAAGTGGCAAGCTTTGCCAAAGACTAGCCTATAAGGAGACATTTCTAGAGGTGTCATGAATGATATTCTATAAGCCCATAACAGATCATCTAGCTTTTGTGACCAATCATTCCTGGACTGTGATACTATGTTTTGGAGGATATGCTTAAGTTCCCTATTCAAAAATTTCAATTTGTTTGCTAGTTTATGGATGATATGGGGAAATAATCTTATGTGTGATTTCATATTTCTTGAGCAAAGTTATAAATTACTTATTATAGAAATGAGTCCCACTATCACTAATAATAGCTCTAGGCACCCTAAATCTTAAAAAAAATAAACTTCTTAATGAACCTAGTTACCACCTTAGCTGCATTTGTTGGTGAAACAAGTGCTCAAACCCATGTAAACACATAATCTACTATAACTAAGATGTAGAGTTGTACATAAGATGAAGGAAATGGTCTCATAAAATCGATACCCCACACCTTAAATAGTTCCACTTCGAGAATGTTATTCAATGGGATTTCTTGGTGTCTTGAGATGTTACCCATCCTTTGGCAGTGATCACATGAATGTATGAATTTCAATGTATCTTTAAACATTATAGGCCAATTCAAACTACTTTACAAGATCTTTGAAATTGTTTTAATGGTGCTGAAATGTCCACCACTCAATGTCTTAAAATGCCACGAATTTCATCATTAGGCACATACCTCTTAATAACATCGTCATCACAACATTTGTAAAAAAATGGTTTCTCCCAAAAATAGTGTCTACAATATACTAGAAACCTTTTCCTTTATTGGTAGGATATGTATGTAGGGATGATACCATTTACAATGTAATGGACAATGTTTGCATACCAAGGTGCACCAGTCTTAAGCACAAAAGGTTGCTCATTCGAAAATTCTTCCTTGATTTCTATATTGTTGTCTCTACTTTCCTGAGGTTAAATTTGAGATAAGTGATATGCTACTGCATTCTTGGTCTCTTCCTTATCCTTGATTTCAAGATCAAACTCTTAAAATAGAATTACCGAATGGATTAAATGAGGCTTAACATTTTTCTTGCTCAATAGGTACTTAATTGCAGCATGGTCTATATGCATGATAACCTTGGAACCTACAAATATGACATGAACTTGTCAAATGCATACACTGTAACCAACAACTCCTTCTCCATAGTAGTATAATTGACTTGAGCTTCGTTGAGAGTCTTGCTTGCATGATAAATCAAGTGCATTCACATTTCCCTTTTATGGCCAAAGATAACTCTAATAGCAAAATCACTCGTATGATACATTAGCTCAAGTAGTTGGCTTTAATCTGGGGCTACTATAATGGGTGTTGAAGTTAATGTTTTATTCAACTTGTAAAAAGGATCAATACATTCTTGGTCAAAATTAAATGCAATATTTTTATTAAGCAAGTTACAAAGAGGCTTTGTAATTTTAGAAAAATCTTTAATAAAATGATGATAAAATCCCATATGAACAAGGAAACTCTGCACTCCCTTAACAAATGTGGGTGGAGACATCTTCTCAATGATCTTTATTTTCACCTTATCCATCTCAATTCTTTTCACGGACACTTTATGGCCAAGCACCACATCTTTTTGCACCACGAAGTGACATTTTTTCCAATTCAAAACCAAATTCATTTCTTCACATCGTTGCAAAACCATAGAAAGATTAGCTAAACATGTATAAAAAAAATCTCCAAAAATTGAAAAATCATCTGCATAGTTTTCTTAATAAATTCATTAAAAATTGCCATCATACACTGCTGAAAATGTAGCTGGTGCATTTCACAAACCAAATGGCATTCTCTTAAAAACAAATGTGTCATAAAGGCAAGTGAAGGTGGTTTTCTTTTGGTCTTTTAGAGTGATAAGAATTTGATTATAATTGGAATAACCATCAAAAAAGCAATAATAGGCACGACTCGAAAGCCTTTCAAGCATTTGATTAATGAATGACAAAGGAAAATGATCATTCCTAGTGGCCTTATTAAGCTTCCTATAATTTATATATACTCTTCACCCGGTAACTATTCTTATAGGAATTAATTCATTTTTCTCATAAGCAATTGCGGTCATCCCACCTTTCTTAGGCATAACTTGCATGAGACTAACCCATGAGCTATCGGATATTGGATATATAATACCTGCAACCAAGAGTTTTAAAATTTTAGCCCATACTACTTCCTTCATATTAAGATCTAATCTCCTTTGGTGCTCAATGGATGGCTTGTGATCATCCTCTATAAGAATTCTATACATACAAAAAGAAGGAATAATTCCTCTTATATTACTAATAGTCCATTATATGGCTCTCTTTCACATTTTTAACTCAATAACAACTTTTCTTCTTATAATTTAGTCAAACAAGCTTAAATAATCACTAGTAAAGTTTGATTTTCACCAAGAAAGGCATACCTTAAGTGAAGAGGAAGAGGTTTGAGCTTCGAAATTATAGCTTTTTTAATGGAAGGAGGGGGAGGTGTTTTACCTTGGCCCAATTCCTCAAACCTGTAATTTCTGAATGGAGGATTTACTCCCAAGAAATGGGTTGCACTAGCAATCTCATAATTATCATGTGAAGATGATGCTCTTTGAACTAAGTAAACCTTAAATGGATCTTCATGATGGTCATGTTGAAACACCTCCTCTACTAAACTTTTAATTGCATCTACTCTATTACGCTCCTTGATGGGATAGGTCTGCTCTGTTACCTTGAAAACATTGAACTCTATGAATTCCTCCATCACATTCAAGGTTAGTTTGCCTCCCTTCACATTGATAATACCCCCAAAGGTGGCCAAGAATGGACTTCTAAGAATCAAAGGTGTGTTTACATGCTCATCCATGTCAAAACAATGAAATCCACCAAAATGTAGAATTTCGCCACTTGCATAAGAATATTCTCCACCACTCTAACCACGTATTTGATGTAACAATTTGCCAATTGTAAAGTAATCATTTCACCCAAAATTTAATTTCTTGTAAATTAAAAGAGATATTAGAATAATACTTGCACTATCAAATTTGCAATAAAAAATTTGACAAGGAATGAAAAAATTCCCTAGATTCTTAAGCTTAGGTGGAAGCTTGTTTTGAATTATAGCACTACACTCCTCCAAAAAAGTGATTGTCTCAATTACTCTAACTTCCTTTTGTTACACAAAAGATCTTTAAGAAATTTTGCATATGTAGACATTTGTGCTAATGCCTCAGCAAATGGAATTTTAATATGAACTTGCTTAAACATCTCCAAAAGCTTTGCATATTGCTTGTCTAGCTTTTATTTTTACAACCTTTAAGGAAAAGGAATAGGTGAGACATAAGGTTTGACTGGTATAGGCTTGCCTCTTTCATCTTATTTGTCTTCTTCTATCTTATGATCACTATCTGGACTAATTTTTGCTACCACCTCCTCAATTTTAGGTCTTAAATTCTCTAAAATTTTGGGTATTTCTGACATTTTTTGGGGTTATCATCTCTGTTTTAGTCTTGTTTTTTCATAAAGGATTAGGTATCTCCATGCCACTCCTCAATGTTAATGCTTTACATTGCTCTCTTGGGTTTATTTTAGTCTTGCTTCACAATGTTCCTTATGATCAAACGCTAAAATTATTTGCTAATTGCCTAATTTGCACCTTTCAAATTCCTATAGTGTTGCTCCATTTGATTCATCTTCAATTCAAGCTTATCAGCCTTATCTAACTTTGTCTCCACCTTCTCAAATTTGTCAATTAAGAATTTATGCATGTCCCACGACTGTGTTTCCTCTTGTTGATTGTATTATACCATAAGTACACCATCTTATTATCTTTGCGAAAACCTAGAAAGATGAGAAGGTTTGAGTTAGTTAGCTTGGTTATTCCATGAGAAGTTAGGGAAATTCCTCCAACCATGATTATAGGTGCTGGAATAAGGATTATGAGATTGTCTATTGAAGTTGTTTACATAGTGTACAGGCTTGACAAAATTTTGAGCAAAAGGACTATCAAATTAACATTCAGTACTCAAGTGTCACTCCCCACACCATTCACAACTCATCGTTGGTGTGTTAATAGCATGCACACTCACCCCCATCAAGTTTTTTTCGTAAGGGCATCCACTTTAGTAAGCATTAATATCATGGATACTTACAACCCTTTTATTAATTCCTTTTTTTACCCATTGGTAATTATTTAAAGCCATTTCTTCCAATAAAGCATAAGCATCATCGGTTGATTTCCCTATTAATGCACCTTCAACTGCAACATCAAGGGTAATACGCATCGAATGGTTAAGTCTACTGTAAAATGTTTAGACTAACAACCAATTTGGCAAACTATGATGTGGGCATCTCCTCTATAACTCCTTAATCTCTCTTATACTTCATACAATGTCTCATTCAATTCCTATTGAAAACTTATAATTATTTGTCTTATCTGTGTCGTCTTGCCTAGTGGAAAATATTTTGCCAAGAATGCCCAAGACAATGCATCCTAAGTAACAAATTGAATTAGGTGCCATGAAGTTCAACCATGTTTTTTTCCTATTTTGCAAATAAAAAGGGAACAACCACAATCTAATAGCATCATCAATTACTCCATTGATCTTGAAAGTTACACAAATTTCCAGAAAGGTAGAAATATGAGTATCGGGTCTTTAATGGCATCACCCCTAAATATATTTTGTTGTACCATCTATATAATTGTCAATTTAATTTTAAAATTATTGTTGGCGATAATTGGTCACAATATACTCTATTGCGTTTCCTGATTTCAAGGCATGACAAAATCCCATAGTATACTTGGCAGTCTATTTCTTTCTCCTCTAATTCTCTTATGTCTACTTCTCTTTCTGTTTCTATATCATCAGCCATGGTTGTGTTTTGTGAATTCTTCTTTCATAGTTGGATGTGCCTTCAGATGCAAAATGTACGCTCGATTTCTGGATCAAGTTCAAATAACTCTAAACTTTTATACAATCACATACACCAAAAGATTCATGTATTGAACGAAATAGGCACAATTAAAATCACAAAAATTATTAAAATTTAGAATTAAATACTAGATTAAGAAAAATCTTAATTATAATTAATATTATGAAAAATCAATCATCAGCAATGGCGCCAAAAACTTGTTGCGTGTAAAACTCTTACAAGTGCACAAATTATTTTAAGTAATATACTGAAGAGCAAAGATCGTTCTCACATCGACTAATTTTCAAAAGTACTAAAGAATTAAAATTTTTTATTATTTATCAACCGAATAATGAATAATAATAAATCTAAAAATCTCAAATTCTAAAATAAATTAAAATAGAATTTAAATAAAGAAAACTCTTATGTAAAATGATTCTAAGGGAATTCAGATTACACCATAACACTTCCACAATTAAACAAAGAATTTTATTCTTCATGTGAGTGAATTATCCTTGAAGATAGATTTCCTAAATTACCCAATAATCTTTCTCAAGCAAAATTGGATCTACTACTATTCAGATTATGCTTACTCTCATGGTCAGAAAACTCAACAATAATCATTAATTTTTGTGAATATTCCTTGAAATTCTCTAGAGATTAATCCTACTTTCATGGTATCAATTCTCCAATTCAATGTGTTGTAGGTAACCTTAGACTTCTATTCTTACTCCATAATATAGGATCTCAAACCCCAAATATATGTGGTCATCATACATTCAAGCAAATGAAGCTCAAACATAAATCAAGGAAACCCAACATTATAAAATTTATTTATATAATCATTAAAAAAATATTGAGTTTTCACTCTAATCCCTAGAATAAAAAAATTCGTTCATTCTAAGAGAAGAAGAAGAAGAAATAAAATTAAAGAAACTCATTGAATTAGAAGAAGAAATCCCTAAAAAGAATAATCTTGCCCTAAACAATGAATCTAAAGAATAACTCTTTCAAATCTCCTAAATTCTCTCACAAACTTGGAGTAGATGATAAATTCAAATTCTTCTCTCCAATTATGCCTATTATCTCCCCAAAATAATTTTCAACTTGGTCTTTTTTTTTTTGTTAAAAGGAACCCTCTTCCTGCGATTTGCATGGCCTGATGTATAGGTCATGCAATTGCTCATGCAACACTATTGAAAATTGCAATTTAACTCTTTTTTAAAAGATTCTTGTGCAAACATAATAGAGACATAAATTAGCTTAATCCAAAATAAAAATACTAAAAAAAAAGAAAATTTTCTAATTTCTAACCTAAAAATATATACTAAAAGAATTCCTATCATAAGTCGTGGCTTTCACCTAGTGTTTTATGTTATGGGGCCATGACATATACTAAAGCCTCCTTGAACCACACCAAATTAGTGGGGCATTTAATGTTATGAATTAAATTGCATTGGTGCTATTTTGTCAGTGGCTGAATTAATAATGAATAAGCATATGCTTTTGTCTAATGTTTGAAGAATCATGTTGTAGTGTACCACTTGTCTAGGTATTTTATGTTCTTATGAACTTGTTTTTCTTATGCTTTTGATAGAATAAATGTGTGGTTGCATCTTTTTTGCTTTCTTTTTTTTTTTTTTTAAAAAAATTTAAATCTAGCCTTGTATGTAGCTTTCTCTTTTAATTAGTAGTTATTCCCTAAAAAAACAAATTTCTATTTTCTATAAAGTCTATTTTTTTTTCCAATTCTTATACTTGCATATGGAAGTAAAATGATGTAAGCTCTTCCATTTCATCAATCTTCAAGTAGTTTTGGTTTGTTTGGCAGACCCTTGTCGCTATGATGTTAATTGGATTTATAATTGTTTTTCCCTTTGTGTTGTTTGAAGTGTTTTTCTTCTTAGATTGCATTATTGAGACGCCATCTTTTTACTTGTTTTTTCTTATATACTTTTGTAAACATGTTCTCTATATGGCTATTAAGACCTAATTTCTTCTATATCTTCTTTTGATATAAAGTTACTTCTAGCTATGACTACTCTGTTGTTAATGACTATGCAGCGAGCCTGCCAACATTAGCTCAGCCTTATGTTTTATTCAAACTAAACTTGATTTTCTTTGTAGATACTAGTTCTATGTCTCTTTCCACGTTTTCATTTATGGCATAGATTGGAACAATTGCAACCCACCATTACCATCATTAACCCTCATTTCTTCTTTCCACTGTCATCATCTTTTTTTTGTGTTAATATTTCCATCACCACTTTCAACATCACTGTTTGTAGCAGCTTCACTTGGATTTTTATGCATTTAAAAAAATGACATTAAACAAGGAAAATTATGCATCTATGCCCCCTTCCCCCCAAAGAAGTATTTTCTTCAATAACTGTATTCTATTAAACATTTAAGAAATCACACCTGGTTATTGCTTAAGAAGGCTTAATTAACTGTGTTGTGTTTTCTTATCCATATTGTGGAAACTTGATAAGACTTAGCATTTCTAATAAAGTTTTTAGGTCTGTTCAATTTTAGAGATTTTTTTTTATCATCATAATTCTATTAGTCCTCGTTAACAACATTAAAACAACGATTGTACATATCCTCTTCCTTTCTCTGTTTTGTTTCCTCCACAAGCTTTTAACTAGGATTTAAATACTTTCAGTTATAAGTGAAGGACATTGAATTCAATGTCTTATCTTCCCTCTTCTTCCTTTCCATCATTTATTTATTTTTCATTACTTACACCTAAAAGGTGAAACAGATGCTATGTGATGCGACAAAAAAAATGTTTGATTGGATCAGTTGAAATAGTTCGCTATTTGGGAATTTCTTTGTCCTTTTCCATAAACATTTATGGACTTCCTTTTTCTAGATTTTGTTAAGCATTTGGAATGTAGTTGTATGCAAAATTTTATCTAATGCAATGTAATTTTCTATATCAAAAGGACAATAATTTTTAGTTGAATTCTTGGACTCTATATCTATTCTCTCCAATCAATTAATTACAGGAAATCAATAAATAAATAGATAAAAGAATTATATGCTTCACAATTAAAATAATGTGATGTAGGCATATAAATAAATAAATTAACATTTGTGAGGGGTGCTCTTTCTTCTGTAACAAAAGTTATATCTCAACTGATTTTGTTAAAGAATTAAAAAAAAAAAAAAAAAGAGGAATGGAAATGAGATTTGACTTTGGTTTTTGGTTGATAGACTTGATTTTGGGGTATACAATGAAAGTGGAGAGTTGTTCTTAGAAAGAAAGCAAACAAAATTAAAGAATATCTTGGTTGAATGTAAATATAAGAGATGGGTGGTGTTTCAATATGGTGTGCACTTTTTATATTAACTTTATAAGTATTTTGACTTACAAAAATTTGTAAAATGCATTTAGTTTAAAATTATTTGTTTTTGTAATTTTTTTTAGAAAATTTTATTCTGATATACCAATTATTAGTTTTCTTGTATTTTCAATATATTTTGAAATTTTATTGTATTTTCAAAATTTTTATTGCTCATAGTATCGTGCGAGTCACCCCAATAGTTACTAAATAAACTCAATGAGTATAGATTAATACTTTTAACATAGGATTTAAATGATAATAATTTCTAAAAAAATAGGATTTAAATAATGATAATTTCTAAAAAATAATGTAAATTTAATTACCTTCTAATATATTCTAAGTGTAAATTGTTAATAAAATTGTAAATTGTTAATAAAATTCAAATAATAATGAAATATAAAATATAATTTTAAGTAGCTTATTAAAAAACAAAATAATAAGACATTTAAATGACTATAAGTCAATTCAATTTCTAATGATATGTAATGATAAATGTGTAGCATGAATGGTGATAAATAGAATAATAAATTTAAAAAGTAACGTAAAAATAAAAGTTCGATAAGGGCATAATAGGTATTAAGAATAATAATGGCAATTTATTATTTGTACTAAGTAAATGTTTGTGTGTAGAATTAAATAAGGGTAAAGATATAATTTTACTATTCAAAATTTGTCTTCTCGTATTTTACAGTGGTAATAACAAATATTTGATAAGGGTATAATAGACATTACAAAAATAGCTGTAATTAAAATAACAGTTTGTATCCCTAAAATTAAACAAGCATAAATATGTAATTTTATTATTCAAATTTATCTTTTAGTATTTAAAGAAAACAGTAATAAATATTGGATAAAGGTATAATAGACAATACAAAAATAATACTACTGAATAATAACACCCATTATCTTTTATATATGTATAGAATATAAATATAGATAAATACATAGAATGTAGATATATCAACGTCATTTAATAATTTAAAATATAATGTTTAATAGCACCATACACTAATATTTAGAGCACATAGATATGATTTATTTCCTTTAAAAAAATAATAGCAAAATCAAAGTAATACTGAACGGCAATACCAAACACAAGGAGTGGGCAGTTCTCGATTCAAACTGAGATAACCGATCAAACTGATGATTTTCTAAAATTCGGTTCAATTTTTTAAAAAATTCAGTTCGGTTTAGTTATATATAAATTAAGAATTTCCATTTTACCTATTCGGTTCAGTTTTAAATTTTAGTAAAATTGAAAAAACGAACAGACGAATTTCTATACTACATCGTTTTGTTGTGCTGTTTATACACTGAGTCGATACCCAAAATCAACCAGATTCTCTCGCTCGGCTCAACTCTTTCTTTCCTTCTTTACACAGCCTGCCGCCGCTCGCTACTCACCTAACATCCGTTCATCATCTCCAGCCAGCCATCTCCGTTTTCTTTATTATCATCCCTTCTATTCCTCATCTCATCACTTCGTCACATCTCTTTCGGGGCGTCACTTCATCTTCTGCTGCCGTAGTTGCCTTATCTCATCGTCTTCGGTTCTTTTTGGGCCGGCCGCTCCTATAGGTAGCTTCTCATCTTCAAGGTGTGTATCATTTTCTTCAACGATAAGCTCCCTTATGTTTGTGATGATAATATGAAGAAGTTGGCCTCCACTATCAAGGAATTTGATGAGATACCGGCCTTACTCATGATTTGTTTTTATCTAGAAATAATACCTGCCTTACCATTGCAATTTGCAACAAAAACGTGGAGAAGGGATCAGTATTTGTTATTATTTGTCTATATTTATTTAATTTATAAAGAGATATATTAAAAAAATAGCTGAGGTTCCTTGATTTTTCTTTACTGCTATTCTGTACCAAAATTTTTATTTTTATTGAGGATCCGAGATACTTCAAATCTGAGATTTTTTGGTGTTATACCAATCTGTCTTTATATTGGAACATATGTTGTCTTCCATAAATTCCCAAGATGATTCCAGTTGCTATCAATAGATTTCTGTCCCAGTTTGACATTATTGTAGAAGAATGCATACACAAAATTGGTTAGAGCAAGAAATTAGAAAGCACTCAAATGACCACTGATTCATAGTCCTTCATTTTAGTCACTCATGCTTCTCCAAATTGAAAGAGGGAAGTTGGTTAGTTGAATTCTGATTATGTTGTTGGACTTTGAACATATCCTGTGTGATGAATGATAAGGGCTTTATGTATTGAGGATTGCAAATATGCACAAGCTTCAACTTTACTTCTATTATAGTTTTTGAGTTTTCTTTTTTAATCAATTAAAGTCAGTACATTTTTGAACTCACAACCACATTGTTTTTGAGACAACTACAATACCATCAAACCACATTGACCATTGAATTACTAGTAATTGATTTCTAATCGCAGTTAGTTTTCTGTAAGCTAGACTTGTATATAGCCCTTGCATTCACTGCCTGTGTAGCTGAGTAACTGCTCCACTTTGTTATTAATTATTAAACTTACTAAGCCATAGTATGAAAGGCAGTCAACAAGGATGCTCTGGATTAAGTGCTTTGGAGTAAAGTGATATCATGAAGTATACTAAAAAAATTTCTATGATAAATTCATTAACAATTAGCCTTTAAAGGTTAAAAGTGTAAATGTATGGGTAAGGGTTCATATACGTTATATGGGTATGGGCACCCATATAAAAGTTAAATGGGAAAATGGATTATTTATTGCCTAATCCATTTTGCCCCTACCGATATCCACCGAAACCTATCCATTTAGCACCTTTAGATTTGATCAATCATATTTTCTATTTATCATAACCGCATTTTTCATGTTATTGATTTAGTTAAGTAAAGTTGGAGATGAGTGGTGGGGGTCTCAAGGGTATTTTGGCAGCGGCGGTTACCAAAGGGGTGGCTGAGGCAAGGGCAAGAATATTTGGGCATGTAATTAACCCAACAGGCCATAGATCTCCTCACAAGCTTTTACGCAAGAAGCTCATTGGCGAGAAAGTTGCCCAATGGTACCCTCATGATATCAAGAGGGATGATCCACTTGTCATGGCCCGCTTGGAGCAAGAGTAATCCCTCTTCCTCCAGTCTTTTTTTTTCCCCTCCTCTATGTGATTTTGTTAATATATTGCTATATATATTTGATTTCTATGAAATTATGTTATTGGATGCTTGTTTGCATGTAGCAGTTGGTTGTCTTTATCGGCATTAACAAAAGGCCATCTATAAAATCCTGGAATGTAGTGTTGCTTCTACTCATGTTGATTACTATAAGGATGCAGTAATCCAAGTGGTAGCAGCGTTGTTTGTATAGGAAACTAGTGGTTTGCAGTAGTAGGGAGGATTCATAGCTTTCCATATATGCGCATGCAGAAACTTTCCATATATGCACATGCAGAAACTAACTTTTAGATTTAAAATTCAAGTCCTCTGAGCAAAAATGTGTGTTACACATTCAGTGCAACTCTAATAAACTAGAACACCTAAGTAGTGTTGTATTTCAAAAAAAAGACAAAGGATATGTTGAAAGTGGTGTTAGAAACCTTACCATCCCTAGCATAAGATTGCAGTTAAAGAATTTTGACCTTCCTTTGCTATTAATAGTAAGACCTAGTAGCCATCCAAATGTCGCCCCACCTTGCTCCATGTGGCTATTTTAATCACATGAAATAAAGACCCATTAATATTATAATACGTAAACCTATATTGCTCAGATGTAGTCAAATTTAACTAGCCTGTCCACTTCTTATTATAGCATGTCTTCTGATAATTCTAGTGGATCTTTAATATTAAATAAATCAAAGACTTTGGATACTATTGAATAAATGAAATTTGTAATTGAAACAATACTGGATTGGCTATGATTTTCAATGGAGGTCACAACCTCATAGGATGAACAAGACAATTTTGGATTTAAATTTCTGTCAGAAATTCATTGATTTAATTTTCAGGAAGAAATTAGCAGATATAATGTTGGATTAAGTGGTGAATTTGAAACCAAATTATTCCTAGAGAAGCTTTGCTCTTTAGCTATAAATCTTTGCTGAGAAAGCATCGATGTTTTTTGATTAGCACAGTAATTCAGTGAGATACTGAGTAGAATTCTCATTACTAGGCGCAAATGTTGCTTCTCATTTTAGTAAGTTGTTGAATACCTTTCAAGGAACTTGTTGGTCAATGAAATATGTAAATTTCTTCTGCCTGTTTCTTTATTTTCAATTGCATATCAATCTTTAGCTTTATGCTTGCCTCTAGCCAGCATTCAGTTTAGATTACTTTGTATTGTAGTGGATGTCAGTCACAAGGTTTGTGGATGATCAAATATAACAGGTTCTAACTGTAAGTATTTTATGAATTAATTTTTTTTTTCCTTGTTATGCTTTGTCAGGCGATTATCCAAGCTGGAAATGTTGAAGCGCCGTGGAAAAGGACCCCCCAAGAAGGGTCAAGGAAAGGGTGCCATGAAGCGTAACAAAGGGAAATGATTTTTCATTGTGTTCAAATAAATTTTTGGTACTTTTTCAATAACAAGTTAGTTGTGACTACTTTTGGATCAGTACAGTTGGGTAATGGTTTCTTTCTGTTGCCAGTTTTTGGGAACGATTCTTTATGTTAGATGGAGCCCCTCGTAATCAGGTTAGACCATTAGTTAGCATCTATTATTTAGTATGAATGGAAACTTATGGCATGTTTCATAACAATGCTATAGCAAGCTGTCAGTATACTCCAGATAAAGATCCTAAGGTCACAAACATTGAGCATAGTTTCTTTCATGGTAACAAATGGATTGCTTGCAAGATGGTACAAAAATAGTAGGTTGAGTATCAATAAGCAAGAGAAAATGGAGAATGGAGACTAATATTGTGACATTTAACAGTCATCTCCTCTTGGTCATCAATGTTTCCTTCTCACTTAGGTCATTAATATTTCCATCTCCTAGAGCAACATGCGGTGTTTGATGAAGATGACATCTTTTGGTGAGATTAATGGATAATAAAAATTTACTTGTTCTAGAAATTTTACACCAGATGAATTTAGCATTATATATATGGGCTTATTTACAGGAAATAAAAACCAACTGATGCATATCTAGATAATTTGAAACAGAACATAAAGATGCTCAAGGTTAAAACCAACATTTCCTGGAAAAAGAAAGTTTAAAGAACGGTGATACATTAGAGCAACCCAAGTTTCCTTTTTTGTATAAATGAGCAAATATTAAGACTTTGGAGGTGCATTTGCATTTAAATATACCCTATATATGCTCATCTAAAGAACAAATTAAAAGTTTTCCCCTAAACGTGAACGGTCAACAAATGTTAAAACACAAATTTTCGTCACTGATGAGGTAGTAGCTAATTTGATAGACAATTTTTGATAGTTCGATGTTCCTTTATCTGTATGGGCATATTGTGTAATATTATTTCTTAACTTATTTAAATTTTAAATTATTTTTATTCTTACTAAATAATTTATCATAATATATTGTAAATTAGATACATGAAAAACATAGTAAATTTTATAAATCTATTAAAATATGAAAATTTCATAATATTTTAAATAAAAATAAAAATAAAATTAAAGTTAAATTTGAATTTAAATTTAATTAAATAATCTAAATATTTTTTTGAAATAAATTTTTTTCTTTTTTATTTTATATTTAATAAGAAAATTTTTCTTGTTTATATTGTCATCCGGTCACGGGTTGAACATATTGAGTCAATTTTGACTCGACTCGTCTGGTTGACCATTACCGATCCAATCCATCTCAAAAATTTTCGAGTTATTTCGAGTTTACCAGATTTAGGTCGGGTCAACAAACTTTCACCTCTAATTAAAATTTAAAAATAAAAAAAAATAAAAGCTTTATAGTTTTCACTTTTTCCTCATTATTTTTCAATTCATTTTTATTTTAACATTTTCATTAAAATTTTTAGTAGATAATATTATGGGTAATTTTTTTTAATTTGTAGGTTGTATAATTTCAAAAAAAAAATCATAATTTAATAAAGATATAATATTCTGCTAAGTATTTGTTTATAATTTAATAAAATAAAAAATTATAGTGTCAACAAATTATAAATTCTCCATTAAAATTTTAAAATAAAACCATAAGCCCTACAATAAATTCAAAAACGAAGTTCAATGAAATAAAATAAAAGAATGACCTAACAAATATTATTTTATTTATATTAATTTAATTTTTTTTAATAATTGGCACTTTCATTTATTTTGTAAAAGTTTGTTAAAATGAACTAAAGTCCTAAATTGTAAAAAGGATTGAAAACTTTGGGTTTAGGATTGCAACAATTTTTATTCCAGAGTGAATTTTGAAAGCAAAGGGACAACTAGTCTTTTTCATTGTTTTTATTAACCCTATATATATATATATATATATATATATATATATATAAACTAGATTATTTAGATTTGCACAATCTAATTTTAAAATATTTTAGTTTATATTTAGTAAAATATTAGTCATAAATTATAAAATTGTTATCATAAATATTATATATATTACTAACTTCATTAAGATTTTAATTATTAATTTTCATTATTTATAACTTTAAATTTAAGTATTTTTATTATCATGATTTAATTATTTATTTAACATAATATAATAAAAATATTTTAATTTATATTTAGTAAAATATTAGTGATAAATTATAAAATTATTATAATAAAAATTATATATATTCATAAAATATATATTCATAAAAGAACACTTTCTTACACTTAATTAAAATTTTAATTATTAATTTTCATTAATTATAACTTTAACTTTAAATATTTTTTATAATGATTTAATTATTTATTTAACATAATATAAAAATTAATTAGTATTATTGTAAAAACTGAAATAATTTACATTTTTATCTGTGAAATAATTTTAAAACTTACAACAAGAATAAATTTATAAAAGTATTTATATAATAATTATAATAAAGTTCTCTTATCCAAAAGATTGTATATTTCAATTTTTTTTTAATTGTACTACAACTTGATTCAAACACCTAAATAATTTGTCTTATTCCATACACTCAATAATCAATTATTAATTGAAACACCTATTATGTTATTTGTAAATGAGTCATTTGCTCTCCTAATATATGCATGTATAAATAAATCGGGTGGTGTTAATTTGATATGATAGTAATTTGCATTAAGCAAAGATAATTCATTAAAAAATTAATTTTTTTGATGGTTTATCTAATAAAATAAGTTAAAATTATTTGTAATTATTCAATATCAAATATGAACAAAAGAATATTATTTTCTAAAAATAATGTATTCTAAATATATTTAGTCATAATTTTCTTAGTAGAATAGTAATAATATGAATAGATTACATTGTTTGAAGCGCAGTTTAATAAAAAAGGATTCTATAGTTAAATGTACACTACTAATTGAAAGGCGAAGTTTGTGGCAAAATTCAGGACATTTAATTGAAATTATTTGTCATTTTATTATGAACTGTGAGAGGGTGATTGTGTCATTTTACAGTATTCTGAGGCTAGTTTTGTAAATTAATTTTTATGTTCAGTGATATTGAAGTCATTTACTTATTTAGTTACTATTTATTACACCAAAAAGAAGTAGTTTCATTAAAATGGATTATATAAATACCACTTTAATAGCTCCTAATCCCCTTTTCTTCTTTGTCGCTGATATTTCAATCGTTTTTACCTTTAATAGTCTGTTTTCTTGTTTCCTCTATTTTCGTTCATTTTATGGGTTTTATAGCGCTGCTCACTAACTGTCGCCTACGAAATCATAGTATGTTGTGCATACTATGCTTTTTGTTTCATTGAAACTTCAAATGAGTTAGGTTTTGTTTTTTTTTTTTTTTGTTTGTGCTTTTCCTTTTTTTGGGATTTAGATGATAATTTTATAGTTTTATTGTTGGATTATATTTTTAGTGGAAGTGGTGAACTAAGATGGTTGTGATGGTGGCGAAGGTAGTACCAACAATTAATATATAATTTATGAATTTCTGAAAATTTACAAGCAATACATTTGATTAATAGTTCATACTACTTAGAAATTCTTCTTTTTTTTTTTTGTTTAATTGTTTACTATTTTTGGTAAAACAAATCTCATTTAGTTAGGTGTTTCATGATTACACACATTTCTCATTTGCTTTAAAATTCTTGATTCCCATTACATCAATTTTCCTTTTTCCATTCTTCTTTAATAATAATAATAATAATAATAATAATAATAATAATAATAATAATACATTTATCAGTGTCTACTTCATCTTGGGTTGGTAGTTGTTGTTCATATCTCCACAGCATATAGGGTTTCTTTCAATGCTCGTTCGTATCATGTACACACTTGCCCTTCCATTTTTCATCCTTACAAAGAAATGTTGGACATGAACTTTAAATTTATAATAATTTTGCTTCTTTTGGAGCTAAGTTTGTTGCTTGCTTGGGTTTCTAATGCTACTTGTTTTGTAGTTTTTATTTTGATGTCTAATCATTGATCTCCCTGTTTGGTTACTAAAACATGTTAGAAAATCAAAATGAAACTTGGATCTTTGCAAGCCATTCACGAGAATATCAACATGTTTTGATTTTATTGGATTATTCAATGTCGCACCATTTGCGGTGTGATTTGTTGAAATTTGGGATCTTATATGCATTGCAGAAATGTTAATTGGTAAGTGTAATCCTAAGTCGTGGCTTTCACCAAGTGTTTTATGTTATGGGGCCATGACATAAACTAAAGCTTCCTTTAACCAAGCCAAAGCAATGGGGGCATTTAACGTTATGAATTAAATTGGCTGCTTTGTCGATGGTTGAATTAATGATGAACAATCATATGTTTGTGTCTTATGTTTGAAGAATCATGTTGTGTTGTACCACTTGTCCAGGTATTTTGTGGTCTTATGAACTTGATTTTCTTATGCTTTAGACAAAATAAATGTGTGTCTATCTGCATTTCCTTTTTGCTTTCTTTTTTTTTTTAAAAAAATTAAATTTAGCCTTGTATGTAACTTTCTCATTTTATTTATAGTTATGCCCTTAACAAAACAAATTTGTGTTTTCTATAAAAGTCTATTTTTTTTTTCCAATTCTTATACTTGCATATGGAAGTACAATGATGCAAGCTCTTCCATTTCATCAATCTTCAAGTAGTTTTGGTTTGTTTGGTAGACACCTCTCACTATGATGTTAATTGGATTTATAATTTTATTTTTTCTTTGAGTTGTTTGAAGTGTTATTCCTCTTAGAATGCACTGTTAAGACACCATTTTTTTACTTGGTTTTTCCTATCTACTTTTGTAAACTTGTTCTCTCTATGGATATTAAAACCCTAATTTATTTTATATCTTCTTCTGATATAAAGTTACTTCTTACTATGACTATTCTGTTGTTAATGACTATGCTACTAGCTTGTCACCACTAGCTTAGCCTTATGTTTTACTTACACTAAGCTTGATTTTATTTGTCAATACTAGTTTTATGTCTCTTGCGTAGTTTCCATTTATGGCATAGATTGGAACAATTGTAACCCACCATTACCATCTTTAACCCTCATTTCTTCTTTCGACTGTCATCACCTTTTTTTGTTAATATTGCCATCACCACTTTCAACATCATTGTTTTGTGTTGGACCTAGCTTGGGAGTGTTGGAAAACCAAACTTGTTTTGATGATTATAAACACATCTAAAAGCTAACTCTTGTTCAAGTTGATATGTAAGATCTTATAGGTACATCAATCTTTTGATCATAGGCTGTTAGAAGAAGAGTTTTGAAAAAACTCTAAGTATTCAAAGTCAATGGGTGTTGCTACATTTCAATAGCCTTTGTGACTTCATCAATAGGCATTGAAGTGACACCCAAATGTGAGTTAAAGTTTTTGGACTCTCAACCATCAATTCTTTCATGGGACAATAGGCGTTGGATGTTGCAAACACTTGAGCTTTGTTAATTGACTTTCACAATGGGCGTTAGACTTTCACAACGGGTGTTACATTTTTGCTATAGACTTGGCTTATTGATAACTCAATAGGCGTTGGACCAAGTGACTTGATACGAACAAAATCCTCAAAGTCTTGACACAGGCATTGGACTTATACCAATAGGCATTGGACTTATACCAACGGGCATTAGAAAAGCATCCGAGCAGAGCTAAAGTTTCGGGACCCTCCAATGGGAAATGTTCAATAAGCATTGGGATTGTTTTCAATGGGTATTGAAGCTAAACCAACAACCATTGAGACACTACAAAAAATCTTGAAAAATAGAGCATTAAGTTCACATTCTTTTGGAAACTTCAACAAACATTATTCATATCCCAACTAGAGTTGAAGTTGAATTCCAACAGGCATTGAGAATGTCCAATAGTTGTTGAAGGAGTTAGTGACTAAAAAATTGAGAAAGTCATAAGAGGAGCATTTAGACAAATCTCTCTCTAACAACTAATTCCAATGGGCATTTCAATGAAATCAATAACCATTGAAGTTGTATTCTCACCTAACAATAGGTGTGGAGACTGTCCAACAGGCGTTGAGTGACTACTTTATGACATGAAATGACAACCTTTTTTCTAACGGCTAGTTTTGTGTCTCTACCTATAAAAAGACTCTCCCATAATAGATTTTATATAAAGAAAAAGAGAAAAATGTTCATAAGCGATTATATTCTGTTGTGTAAGCATTCTTTAATAAAGGGAAAAGGGAGGGGGGAGGGGGAGGGAGGGAAGGGGGTGAAAACAAGAGTAATCTAGCTTCAAGGGAAGATCGATTGTCAAAAGCTTGCATAAGACATCTTCAAAAACAAAGTTAAAGAACAAGATTAAGACATATCTCAAAACTCTCATAAAAGTCAAACATATTTTATGAGTGTGTTCATTATTGTTTATTGCTTGAGTGAGAGTATTCTTTCTCATCTTTAAGTTGTAAATCCTTTAGAGAAAGTTTTTGGTTTAGGGATCTTAGTAGATCTAAAACCATTCATGTGAAAGGTTCAAGGTAGTATCTACAAACTACTTTGGAAAATTGTTTTAATAGCACCTAAAAGTCTACTTGTATCGGCTTGGTATTACCTGGAAACTACTATTGTAAAGGTGAATGATAGCACCTAGAAGTTATCTAGACAGTGAAAGGCTATAATGGAAGACTAGAGGAGAGGACATAGGTAGGATTGTGCTGAACCTCTATAAATTGATTGTTGATTTCTCATTATTTTCGCACATATTTCATTGGTTTTCACTTGCCATTACTCTATTTAACCCCCTTTTATAGGGTACTAAGGGACAATAATTGGTATTAGAGCTTGTCTCTCTATTATGGCTAAAGTGCTCAGAGTAAAGATAATGGAAAGTCATGAGGAATCACAATCAATCCACAAACCATCATTCTTCGAAGGAGACGACTACGAAAATTGGAAAAATAATACGAAAATCTTTCTAGGCAATGAAACCATGGATCTATGGAACATTATTGAAGAAGGAAGAGAAGTTCCAACTAAATTGGTTCGAGATGTTCTTATTCCCTAGCCCAAGAGTGAATGGACAACGAAAGAGAAAAAGGTTAATCTGAAAAATAGATGAGCCATGCACATTCTCTTTTGTGCTATCCATAAATCTCAAAATGCAAAGCTGTAAATGTGCATATCGACAAAAGAAATCCGGGATACTTTGCAGACTCAACATGAAGGTACCAGCGAAGTTAAAAAGAAAATGATACAAATGCATACTTATATGTATGAAACTTTTATATACTAGCCTGGTGAGACCATAATTGAGATGTACAATAGGTTCATTGATATAGTGGGCACTTTTAAAACTCTTAGGAAGTCCTACTCAAATGAAGATATGGTTGCTAAGATCCTAAGACCTCTTCCTAAGGACAAGTGGGAAGCAAATAAGATATCCATAGATGAGGCAAATAAGCTAGAAGTCCCATCTCTAGATGAACTCATAGGAAAGCTTTTAGCTCATAAAATCACTCTTGAGAAGACAACTGAAAGCTTTAGAGTGAGAAAGAAAGACTTGGCTTTAAAAGCTAAAGTGGTATGCTCTAAATCCCCTTTTTCTTCTTATTTGCTAACATCTTCTTCTAGTGATGATGCGAATATCAGTAAAGATGAACAACCTGCCCTTATAACAAACAAAGTAAAAAGGTTTCTCTTAAAGAACAAAAAGGCAAGGAGATATAAGAAGAAAAGTAGTAAGATTCAATTCATTTGCTATGGATACAATGAGAAAGGGCACATCAAGTCAAATTGTCCCAAGGTAAAGAAGAACAAAGCTCCTACTAAGAAATACATCTCTAAGAAAGATAAGAAAGTGTACAAGGCTACTTGGGATGACACAATTGACTTTGAACCTGATGAGGAGGACATTAAAAAAGAGCTAGCCAATCTATGTCCCATGACAATTGAGGAGAGATCAGATGAGTCCTCAAGTATGCGTTCCTTTAACAACGATATTGACAACTATGGTAAGAATGAGGTAAATCATCTTGATTCTTATTATAGAGATGAGTTGTATTCTATTATCACCAAGTGACCATGAAAGTGGAGATTCTCAAGTCTAGCACCTCCACTCTTAAGAAAGAGAATAAATCCTTAAAGGATTGTGCCAAGAGTCAAGAGACTTTGGCTAAGGAGGTTGAGTCTTTAGCTGTTAAAAACTCTAAGCTTAGGGATAATCTCAACAAATTTACCAAAGGAAAAAAAGAAACTAGACTCCATCCTTGAAGTTTAAAAGAGCCCATCCATTAAACATAGATTAGGATAATAATGCTTCTACCTCTATTGCTCCTTCTTCTTCCAACATAGTCTTTGTCAAAGCTAAGGAAGTTAGCATGCCTAATCCAATAAAAATACCAAAAGTTCCCAAAAAAGGAAATGTCAAAACTAATGACATAAAATCTAAGTATCAGCATACTCACACATAAATGAGGCACGTTCCTTTTAGAGCCAATTATGCCTACATGTATTATTCTCACAAGCCTAAAAGGTAAAGTCTTCAAAGGCACATAAATTGGCATAATCATGGATATAGGTATACACCTTACATAAGAGCACCTCATATGAGAAACACTCCTAAACATTTAGTTCAAAGGATTTACAAATCTCATAAACACCATATGCATGTTTTACCTAGGAATATGATACTTATGCACTTTAATGGTGAATGTTTTTATTATGGAATTTATGGCCACATTACCTATCATTGCCTTGCTAAAAGGCATAATTAGCAGATGGCTAGAATTAACCCTCTAGGACCCAAGAAGATTTGGGAACTTAAGACTTAATTCTCTTTATTTTTGCATATGTGCTTGAAATCCCAAGTTGGGAAGCAAAAGTGGTATCTAAACAGTGGATCTTTAAAGTACATGACAGGAGAAAAAAAGTTCTTTACTTAATTAGAGAAAGTTGAAGGACTTGGGAATGTATCCTTTAGGGATAATGGGAAAGCTAAAATCATTCGCATAGGTAAAGTTGGTAAGGATGTTGATTCACCCATTCTTGGTAAAGTGTTGCTTGTTGATGGACTCAAACATAATTTGCTGAGTGTAAGTCAACTTTATGATAGAGGCTTTAGAGTTATGTTTGAACCACAAGCTTGTTATGTGTCAAACATGAGTGACAATGAAATTTTATTCACTAATAGGAGAATTCATTATATTTATGTCACTGATTTAAATTCTCTCATTAACCATGATGCAAAGTGTCTATTATCTATAGTGAATGAAGGTAAAACCTAGCATAGAAGGCTAAGACATGTAGCATAGAACTCTTTAACAAGATGAAAAGGAGAAACTTGGTTGAAGGTATGCCAAAAATCATGTTTGCAAAGGAAAAAGTTTGTGAAGGGTCAAAAAGGAAAATAGGTAAAATCTGTATTCAAAGCCAAGAACAAGGTAAGTTTAACTAGACCCTTGGCAATTCTTCACATGTATTTATTTGGACCTTTTAGAGTGTCTAGCTTGGGAGGCATGTATTATGCATTTGTTATAGTAGATGACTACTCTAGGTTCACTTGGATATTGTTCCTCCCACACAAGGACTCTTATTTTGATGCATTTAAGACCTTTTCCCAGATGATTTAAAACCAAAAAGATTTGAAAATCTCTTCAATTAGAAGTGACCATGAAGGAGAGTTTGAGAATGATAAATTTCATAACTTTTATGCTAAGTACGGTAACTTACATAACTTTTTAACTCCTAAAACACCATAATAGAATGGTGTGATAGAAAGGAAGAATAAAACTCTTCAAGAGATGGCTATGACCATGTTGAATGAATACAATCTTCCTAAGTATTTTTAGGTTGAAGCTGTAAACACTTCTTGTTATGTCTTAAATAATGTATTGGTCATACCATTGTTGAAGAAAACTCCCTATGAGTTATGGAACAATAAGAAGCCTAAGATTGCATATTTTAGAGTCTTTGGTTGTAAGTGTTTTATTCTAAACACTAAAGAGAAACTTAGCAAATTTGACTGCAAATTCGATAAAGGAATTTTCCTTGGATACTCTGCTATTAGCAAAGGGTATAATGTTTTCAATAAGAGAACACTTATTATTGAGGAGTCCATGCATATTGTTTTTGATGAATCTGACCCCATTTTTTTAAGAATAGAAAAAGATGTTGATAATCTTACACATCCCATAAATGAGCTGAATATTGGAAAAAAAGGGAAGAATGTGGACAAGCCATAAGAGATGAGAACTGAAGAAAATACAGATCAACCACTTCTCATTCCAAATAAAGAGCAAGCTCAACTGAAAAGGGACTAGATCTTCAAGAAAGATCATCTAAGAGGTCTCATCATTAGTGATCCTTCAAGTCGGGTAACTACTAGATCATCATTTAGAAATGCATACACCAATCTTGCTTTTATTTCCCTTATTAAGCATAGGACCATAGATGAGGCCATAAAAGATAAACATTGGGTACTTGTTATAAAAGATGAACTCAATCAGTTTGAAAAGAATAAAGTATGGACCTTAGTTCCTAGACCTTAAAAACATTCCATTATTAGAACCAAGTGGGTCGTTAGGAATAAACTTAATGAACATGGAACCATAATTAGGAATAAGGCTCGGTTAGTAGCCAAAGACTATGACCAAGAAAATGGAATTGACTTTGATGAAACATTTGCTCTAGTAGCAAGGTTGAAAGCCATTAGGATTTTACTTGCATTTGCATCTCATATGAATTTTAAATTATATCAAATGGATGTCAAAAGTGCTTTCCATAGAGGCTACATTGATGAAGAAGTATATGTTAAACAACCCCCTGATTTTGAAAGCCATTGCTTTCCTAACCATGTGTTCAAGCTCACAAAAGCCTTATATGGCTTGAAACAAGCTCCAAGAGCTTGGTATGAAAGGTTGAACAATTTTTTTTTTTTTTTATAAAGAAAGGGTTTTCTAAAGGGTTGGTAGACATAACACTCTTCTTTAAAGAGAAGAATGAAGCCTTATTGCTTGTGCAAATATATGTGGATGATATCATTTTTGGTACCACTAATGTTTGCTTGTGTGAATATTTTTCCAAAGTATGAAAAGTGAATTTGAGATGAGTATGATGTGATAACTCAAGTTCTTTATTGGATTACAAATCAAATAAGGGAAAAAGGGAATCTTTATCAACCAAGCTAAATACACAAGGGAGCTAATCAAAAGATTTGGCATGAAGAATAATAAACCATATAAAACTCCAATGAGCACCAACATCAAGCTAAACATAGATGAACATGGTAAGGTAATAGATGAAAAGCTATATAGAGGTATGATTGGTGGTCGTCTCTATCTAACAACATCTAGGCCAGACATTATGTTCAGCGTGTGTTTATGTGCTAGATATTAGTCTAATCCAAAGGAGTCTCATATGTATATTGTAAAACAAATACTCAAATACCTTATTAGTACTTCTAACTTAAAACTTTGGTATCCCAAGAGCTCTTGCTTTGAGTTTGTGAGACTAGGTTATTCAAACTTAAGTCAAAGCTCTCTTTTAATCTTGACAATATAAATTGAAAGTTCTAATGTCAATTTTAAGTGTTGCTTTTACAGTTTATAAGAGTTATCTTTAATGGAAAATCTTCATCTTTTAGAAGAATAGAGGAATTCGCAGTCGATATCCCCTAAGTTGCGACCGTGACACTACTATAAGAATGGATGAAGCTAGGCTAGAGAAATTCGCAGGCAAATTCATAGATGCGACTCAGGTGAACGAGCCTTGGTTGAATCACAGAGGAATTCGCGGTCTCAGTCAAGCCCAAGGCATTGATATCTTGTGACCACGACTTTTGAGAGTGGTTAGAACACAATGACTATTTTCCTGGGTGAACAGTGGAAAGCTGACACACGAACTAGCCGTTATACACAAATGATATTTTCAGCTGCAATTAGAAATTTGTGATCGCAAAAGAGTAATAGCGATCATGACTTTTGCTTAGCAAGTATTTAATGCTAAATCTATCTAGCACATCTTGGAGATTTGTTTATAGTTTTAGAGTAACATCTCTTTGGTGGATGTGGACTATAAATACTCCACCAAACTGATGTAAATGCAAGTGAAGAACCATTGATATGTGCCAAACTTCTTGCTAATTTATTTCTCAACTATAATTCTTTATTCTTTTGTACATAGTTTGGTGTGAGCTTTGAATACCTTGTGTAAGGTTTGAGAGAGAGCCTATGAATATAAAACTTTTGGTTGGGTTTGATAGTTAGCCCTTGTATAGAAAACTCTTGTATAAATTTGAGAGTGAGTCTTAAAAAACTCTTGTATAGGTTTGAGTGTTAGCTTTAGGAAAACACTTGTAAAGTTTGGTGTGAGCCTCAAACACTAGGTTGAGTGTGAGTCTAGGGAAGACAATTGTAAGGTTTTGTGTGAGCCGAAACACTAAGTTGAGTGTGAGCTTGTAAAACATAAGAGATTGAGTGAAATACCCAATTAGTGAATTGAGGAGTAGATCAAAGGTTGGTTAATACCCGAACCACTATAAAACTCTTGTGTTCATTCTTCTCCTATCCCTTCTCTAATCTTTCTTATTTATGAGCTTCCTCCAAAATCAAAAGTCCAAATTTGCCACTAATTCAACCCCCCTTTCTTGGTGTACTAGGGCCTACAAAGTTGAAAACATTTTCAGATACTAATTTTGCTGGTTGTACCTTAGATAAGAAAAACACTTCAGGCACTTATCAATTACTTGATGAATCTTAATGTATTAGAGTAGAAAAAATCAAAATTTAGTTGTTTTATCTACTACTAAAGCTAAGCATGTGGCAGCAGGTTTTTATTGTGCTTAAATCCTATAGATGAAGCAACAACTATATAATTACAAGGTTATTATAAATCAAGTGGCCATCAAATGTGATAACACTAGTGCCATCAACTTGTCTAGAAGTAAGCATATAAATATAAGGCATCACTTTATTAGGGATCATGTTAATTGTAAGGATATTGTATTGGAATTTATTGATACTAACCATTAATTGGTAGATATTTTTACTAAACCTCTTCGTAATAAAAGGATGTAATTCATCAAAAGAGAACTTGGAATGATTGATGGAAGTACATTGAGTTAACATGAACAAGTTCTTCTTTTTCACCCTTAATGATTCATGCTTAATTATTGATTGATTGATGATTGATATATTGCTTGACTTGTGCTTGAAATGATTACCATTAAAGTCTTTAGATGTATAATCTAAAGATTTTAATTATGTATTATCTTGATCAAATGTCCCTATATGAATTGAATTCATGATTATGTCATTGAGTTTGATTAATAACTTACATCAATAAAGTTTTCAAATGTTTATTTATTTGGAACATTCATTTTAAACTTAGCCTTGCTTTGGAAAACATGGCCAATGGCTGTTGTGAGTTTGCTAATGACCATTGTGTTATTGGTGAGTTCCACATTTTAGCTTCTGTATATCCCTACAGTTGTTGCGAATCTCCAATGACTGTTATTCTTCACCTAATGCTTGTATAGGAGAACCTACTACCCTTCTACTCAAGCTAAAAATTTGAGGAAAACCTAGCCTCAATGCTTGCATAGGAAAAGAAAAGATCATTTAAACCATCATCAGTACCTCAATCCTCAAAGAAAATCAAATCTTTTCAAGAACTAAAAGGAAAAGGGAAGGAGACACAAATAGAGCAAATTCTCTTCATTGTCCAAAAATTTCATCTCAAGATAGACAAAGAGAAAGAATCTCAAACTCCTCAAAAGACATCTTAGGGGAGGTAAGTTTTTTGAATGGACTGATTTACAAAGGTATAGGTTGATAGATCAGGTAGAAGAGTTGATGATAGGGATAAAGTAGGAACTCTTTTGTCACTTAAAAGTGTCTTCATATCTGGAGCTTAAAATTAAGTTTCTCACTACTCTAGAAGTTCTGGGAGGTGATTGTCATGCATACTCATAAAAAGGGACCATCAACTTTAGACTCTTTGGTGAGAAATACACCTTGAGGTCAAATGAATTGGCTACATGTTTTGATGCCATTACTACTAGAATAATAGAACATCCCTTCACTTTCAAAGTGGATGTGAACCAATTATGAAAGTCAATCATATACGAGAAAAGCAATTATAATAGTAATAATAATAAGGCATCAAAGAAAAAAAAAGTCAAGCCTTAAGGATTGCTCATTAATTTATAACCTAAAACATCAACGAGCACAATCAAATTGTAATTGCACTCTCTAGTGCATGAAGAACAAATAAAGAATAAACACACCCCTATTCTTAATGGAAAGGATAAATGGTCAAGTGGATAATGGAAATGAGTTTGTGATAGGGCATTACATATCTAGGATTGCAATGTATGTAAAGGTCATTCCCTTAATAGAAGAGGAACTTGAAGTAAAGAACATTGTGTTGGAAAAACTGCCACACAATGAAATCATTTGTGAAAAGATGTTGTTGAGCATGAGGATCCTTTAAAAGCTCAACTTAGGTCTAATAAAGAGAATTCCAGAAGAAAGAGAAGTACTTGAACCAAAACAGGATGATGAAGAGGTTGAGAAAGCCATTCGAGCATGGATTATTGTTATGAAAGAGATAGGTACTAGTGCTTATGCTCATGCTACTGCTACTTCTCTCTCAAACTTTGAGCAAAAGGTCTTGATCAACTGGCAACCATCTTTAGTGTTGTTCAAAGGGTTGAATCCTCCAACATCTCCTTTCACCAAAAGGTACAAAAACTATAAAGGGATATGAAAGATGTCAACCAAACCTTAGATTGGATAGTTGAAGGACTAAACTTGCAACCTGAAACTCCTACTACTCTACCAGAGTCAGAGGCAGTAACTAAGCCTAAGGACAAGCCTTAGAACCATATCTAGGACCCTCACCTCCACTTATCTTCATATTGTATTCTTTCTCTTTGTTTTATTTCTTTTATCTTTTTTTTTTTTAAATGTTAATGAAAAGAACAACATTTCTTTAATGAATATAAATATTTTCTCACCTTGTTTATTCTTGATTGAGTTATCTTTGTTATTTCTTTGCTTATGTATTGCTTTTGATAATGACAAAAGAGGAAAATTAAGTAATTATGAAAGTAAGGGGGAGTAAAATTGGTATGAAAGAAAAAACAAGGCAAGCCAAGGAAAATGCAATATATATAACTTAACTTATATGAATTTATTTTGCAAAGAACTTGGTATTAATAGCTTATTTTATTAGTGCATAAATAATGAAACAAAGAGGGAGTAAAATGATCAATTATAACTTATGCATTTTGTAATACTTAAGATTTATATGATGTACATTTCTTGGAAGATTATTTACCCTTAATAGATTGTTTGTCATCTTAAAAAATGGGGAGAATGTTGGACCTAGCTTGGGAGTTTTAGTAAACTAGGCTTGTTTTAATGATTACAAACACATCTAAAAGCTAACTCTTATTCAAGTTGATATGTAAGATCTTGCAAGTATACCAATCTTTTGATCATAAGCTTTTAGAAGAAGAGTTTTTTTTAAAAAAACTCTAAGTATTCAAAGCCAATGGGTGTTGTTGCATTTCAACAGGTGTTGTGACTTCATCAACAGGCATTGAAGATTCTTAACAGGTGTTGAATGTGAGTTAAAGTTTCTGGACCCTTTAACAATCAACCCTCTCATGGCACAACATGCATTAGATGTTGCAAACACTTAAGCTTAGCTAATTGACCTTTATAATGAGAGTTGTATTTTTGCAACAAGCGTGGCTCATCGATAACTCAACAGGGACCAAGTGACTTGATATGAATAAAATCCTTAAAGTCTCGACATGGGCACTGGATTTATACCAACAAGTGTTGGAAAAGCATCCAAGCAGAGCTAAAGGTTCTGGACCCTCAAATGGGAGATGTTCAAATATTCAATAGGCATTGAAGCTAAATCAATAACCATTGAGACACTGTAAAAAATCTTGAAAAACAAATTATCAAGTTCACATCTTTCTGGAAACTTCAACGGGCATTGTTCATATCCCAACTAGAGTTGAAGTTAAATTCCAACAAATGTTGAGAATGTCTAATAGTCATTGGAGGAATTGGTAACTGAAAAATTGAGAAAGTCAGAAGAGGAGCGTCTAGACAAGTCTCTCTCTAACAACTAGTTTCAATGGGTATTTCAATAAAATCAATGGTCGTTGAAGTTGTATTCTCACCCAACAATGGTAGTAAAGACTGTCTAACACGCGTTAAGTGGCTACTTTACGACATGGAGTGACAACATTCTTTATAATGGCTAGTTTTTTATCTTTACCTATAAAAGGATTCTCCCACAATAGATTTTAAATAGAGGAAAAGAGAAAAACATTCATAAACGAGTATATTCTGTTGTGTAAGCATTCTTTAATAAAAGGGTGAAAACAAGAGTAATCCAGCTTCAAGGGAAGATTGATTGTCAAAAGCTTTCATAAGACATCTTCAAAAATAAAGTTGAAAAACAAGCTTAAGACATCTCTCAAAACTCTTCCCTAAGTCAAACATATTTTGTGAGTTTGTTCATTATTGTTTATTGCTTGAGTGATAGTATTCTTTCTCATCTTTAAGTTGTAAATCCTTTAGAGATAGTTTTTGGTTTAGGAAATCTTAGTAGATCTAAAATCATTCTTGTGAAAGGTTTAAGGTAGTACCTACAAACTACTTTGGGAAATGGTTTTAGTAGGACCTAAAAGTATGCTTATAACATCTTAGTAGTTACTAGAAACTACTATTGTAAAGGTGATTAATAGCACCCAAAAGCTATCTAGGTAGTGAAAGGTCTAGTGGAAGACTAGAGGAAAGGACGTAGGCAGGATTGTGTTGAAGCTTTATAAATTGATTGTGTCGATTTCTCATTATTTTTGCATATAACTTTCATTAGTTTTTATTTGTCATTGCCCTATTCAAACCCCTCCCCCACCCCCTTTCTAGGGCACTAAGGGACATAATAGCTTCACCATGACTTTTGTTATCCTTTGGCACCAAGAAGGGAGGGTTGAATTGGTGTATAAAAATTTCAAAAACAAAGAAAGGGGAAGAAGAATAAGTAGAATTGAGACAACGATTTATAGAGGTTCGGGTATAATCGACTCTACATCTACTCCTTAATCTACTAATTGGGTATTTCACTATCTTAAGGTGTTTTCAAGCTCACACCCAACTTGTACAACTTGTGTTTTGATGGTTCACACACAACCTCACAACAATGTATTTTTAGGCTAACAGACAACCTTACTTAAGTGTTTCACTAGGCTCACACTACAACCTTACAACTTAGTGTTTAATGCTCACACCTAACACTTACATTCATAAAAAAAATTGAAGAAAATGAGTAGCAAAGATTGAAAGCTTTAATGACTTGTAAAAAATTTCTTAGCAACCTTATTTATGGCTGTTTGGTGGAGTATTTATACCCAAACTTCACCAAAGAGACGTTGTAGATCATAGCTCATTAAATCTTTGGGACGTGCTTGACAGATTTTGTATTAAAAGCTTGACAGTCTTAATTCGCCATCGCTACTACTCATTAGCGGTCGCAAAAACCAAATTCTTGAAGGAAAATCTCGTTTATGTCTAACAGCTAGTCCACGTGACGCCTTTTGATTAGTTCTCTAGGAAAATATGGTCGTTGCCTTTCACCTACTTTCAGAAGTCGCGGTTGCAAGCTTTCTTGTATAGGACGCAATAGAGGATGTGAATTCGTCTGCCAAAAATGATTATCATCTTTTTCATGATTTGCGGTCACTACCAACAATATGCCTTTGTGAAATTTGACTTCCAACGATTTGTTGTAACACATGTCATGTTGTGATTGTGGACTTTCTTCCCTCTTAAGTCACTTTGAAATTCGCGGTTGTGACTAGGGCGTGACACACATCACGATTTCGTCTGTTAATTTTGGACTCCTTCACTTTGATGGATCGCGATTGAGAATAGCTTCCCAATTTTGTTTGTCTGCTTTCTAGCAAGGCTTCTTTACAGATCGTGATCGCAAATACAAAGTAGAGGTCACGATTTAGAAGTCATTTTTCATACTTGAGGATTTTTTAGCTTTATCCAACTTCCAACTTAGATAAAAAAAACTAATGGCTGCAAAATAACACTAATTTGAAATATTAGACATGATTAATCTCCTTTGTTAAGATCAAAAGATGTCCAAGACTTGGGTTAACTACCCTAGTCCAACAGCTTCAATTGCCTCCTTAATCTTCTTTAGCCTTCCCCTTGCGATTGGGCTTTGAAGTTGAAGTGGATCTTTTGCTAACCTACTTTGGCTATTTGCATCATTCCCTCCATCTTCAAGAGTATTCGTCCTCGAATCAACACCTTCATCAAAATCAAAAGGAGATAAATCAACAACATTAAATGTAGCATTAACATTATAGTCACTAGGCAAGTCTAACTTGTAATCATTCATTAACCCTCTCTAAGACTTGAAAAGGTCCATTTCCCCTAGGGTCTAGCTTACTTTTTTAAGGTTAGGAAACCTTTCTTTCTTAAAGT